>OMKR01101679.1:0-12508 GCA_900302355.1 Cyttopsis rosea
GGGACCAGGCTGTATTCCCGACGACAAAGGCACGCACGTTTGGGGGCGAACCAGCCTGCTTTTCAATGTTAAATCAACTACTTTAACCCGTTTGTGTGAATTGGAAATGACATTTGCTGGAAAAGGAGCACGTTCTCCTTAATTAGCATATGTCATTTGAACGTTGTTTTTCATATTAAAAAAAAGAAGTTACTACTGTTTGTTACAATAGAATTGGCATTTGACAGTGGTTACCAACCTTTATTCTACCACGGTACACACACCCCGCCCCCCCTCCGACACCCCGCTATCTACCGCGTTAACCGCTAAAAACGTCACAAACATGCCGAACCCTGCTTATTATTGTCGTGGCCTATTAATAGTTATCACTTGTCGAGCTTGTCCCGGTCTGCGCGGAGCTGGTTGGAGCGGGGGAACCGGCGCATCGGTCCAGCCTGGCAGTTTTGATCTTGTAATGCAAGATCAAGACCATTGTTTTGAGTGGAATTTGGAAGGAAGAAAAGTCCATGTTGAGATACACTGGTCGGGGGAGAAGGGTAAATTTCTCTCCTCTCCCGTTTGCTCTCAAGGGATCCATACTTTGATGCAAATGAGTGCAACGACACAGACCAAACTTTAGGTTATTAAAAAAAAATGGATGAAGGTAATGTTTTTCCTTCTAATTTGAACAAAACATGAATGCAATGGATCAAATAAAATAAAAAATATATGGCACATAAAAAAAACGATATAAATTTTCAATTCAAGAGTCGATTTATGGCGCAGAACAGCTGAAAACTGCCGTTATATTTAACCTATTGTGTTTATATATCCAACTCAAAATTTTTGTGTTTTTAAACGAAAAATGTCTCAAGAATTTTGAGTTAATTTTTTTGTTCTGCTTTGTTATTTTTTTTAAGGCTGTGGAGGATGGAGGTGGCGATCATGAGAATATTGAAATCCCACTGAATTCAGATACACCTACAAGGAAAAGTACAAAGGCCAAAGGTAATGTGTAATGTTGTTTTGATTGCAAAGTGAAAGTGGAAAGGGGATGTTGGCCGAGCTAATGTCTTGGTTTGTATGATTTTGTATTTTACTCTTTAGGGAAAAAAATTGATTCAGACACGGAGAACACTGCTGATGAAGACTCCTATGTCAAGGTGAGCGTAGTGTACATTTCTAAGTTGTATTTGACTCATGTCCAGTCCAAATGGTGTAAAATGACATGGCTGTTTTGTCAGTGGCAGCAAGCGAGAAATTAGTTTGAACCAGTATTTCATTATAGCAATTAAAATTTTCATAGTTGATAAACAAATCATACCAGAAATATTTGATATGCTCATTGTTCATGTTGTAATGTAATCTGCAGTTGGGGGGGGCGTTTTGTGAAGAGAGAACATTGCAGGTACATAAACCTTTCCATGCTAAAAGGCATGTGCAGTGTTTGTTCGTTTTTTTATCTCTCTGTGATCGCAACAGATGTAGGATTTTTTTTGGGGTGGGTGGGTTGATCCGTCCTTCACCAGGTGGGAGAGATAATCCTCTCGTGATCATTCAGTTATAAAATAAGTGAATATGTGAATATATATATGAAGAATAGGGCAAGAAAATGGAGTGACCGGGTGGAAGAGCCTGATGCCCCTAGTTTAGTTCCAGAGTCTGAATGGTTTTGACAGTCCAATGCTAAAAAGCACTGAGTTAAAATCATTTTTGTTCATATTTCTTTTTTCAGGACACAGAAGAGGATGAATCAGAAAAAGGTATGTTTGTGTTCACAGCGAGGGGATATTGCTAATTTATTTTATTTTCCGGTAGCGCTTTCAGTATGAAGCCATGGAAACCTACTCCATTGTAGAATCCATCTGCTGCGTCTGACATAAGATAAGTGTACTTTGTAATCCCCGAGGGGGGGGGATTCGGAATCACCATCGGCGTCATCTAGGCCATGCAACAATAAATGGCACAAAGAACACATTAAGGCCATCAACCACTTCTCTGCTATTTGGAAGACAATGTTTTCATCAGCATATGAATGGAAGCTTCAAGATTTCAGGCCCTGTTCAACACGTTGGAACAAGTTCTAAAGATGTGCAGAGGTTTTAAGACGGATGGTGGTTTCAAGCTCAAGACGCATGCATTGATTGGCTGCAGAAGGAACTTATCAGAGTGCATCCTCTTCTATGTTACTGCACAAACCACATGGCATGGGTTTCAACAAGAGCACAACCCAGGGACTTGGCCACAGCAGCCATTTAACACCAAAGAACAGATTATATATTCGACTTGGCAAGACGCTGCTATGTGAATTTGATGATCAGATTTTGTTTTTTTTATTCCTTTTACAAACTGAAATCTGCTGGCTAAGGCAGACATTGAGGATATTTGTTCATGTGCAGTAAAGATGGAGATGTCCAATGAAGATGACCATCCATATTATTAGACTGTCCAGAATGTGGATGTATTTTTCTTCATGGAAGAACTGACTGTTGGAGTGACGATGATATTTGACCCCTCGTGCCAAGGTGTTTCTCCCTGAAGAATTTCCAGACCTTTCTGAGAAGTCGTCAGAACTGCAAACTCATCTATATGGATTTTGACTCAAGTCTGGTAGCAAGAAAGAAGAACAGAGCTGCAATGACAGATGTGTGTTTTGCTTCTTCCTGTGGTGTCTACGCCCTTGATGACCACTAATACTTAATTTTCTTTGTGTTAAACTTTCTAGGTCAAGTTACGTACAACATATCATTGTTAAAAGTTGTGTTTTGCCATGTTTATCCTCATTAAATCCCTCAGATGTAACTAGAACAGATGATGGTATTGACGATGATTCTAAGCCTGCACCCTGTGAGGACAGCCTGGCTGTGCCTGAGGCAGAGACCCTGGCTGAGGCTGAACAGGAATCAGAACCTGTGATGGTGGTTGAGGCCGATTCAGAGCCCGAGGCGGATGCTGATGCTGAACCCGAAGCCGATGGGGAGCCCGATGTAGCAGAGATGGATGCTGAAGCCATGGATCCCTCTAAAGACGCTGAGGACGATCACCTATCTGTCTCAATCCCGAATGACGATGCCATCACACTAGATGTCGATGGCGATGATCTCCTGGAAACAGGTAAACATGTGAAACTCCTAGATGCAGACACTGAGAAGGGCTCTGACGACCCAGAGGCCTCTGCTGCAACTGGCACCGATGATGACGAGAAGGTTGAAGAGACAGAGGGCCATAGAGATGGTAAGAAGGACGATGGACCCAAGGTTGACCCAACGAAGAGGGAGAGCAGAGAGGCCTTGAAGAAAGCCGAAACGGGAGACAAGGAGAAGGATTCTGGGAAGAAAGGCCCCTCCTCTACTGGGGCATCAGGTCAAGCAAAGAGGTTTGTCTTTATGTCAGTTCTTTGATACTACTACTACAAAGTTCCAGCTCACTAAGAACGCAGCATTGTGGGTAGCCTCAAGATTTTTTTTATTTTGTTTTTAATTTTTTCCGTAAGGGAAATGTTCACTGATGTACCTCATCCAGCATTTACTACTTTAATGTTTCCTTAAAGTTGAATAGAATGTGGCATTTACCAGGAGAGGAAAAACCCACCTGTTACTTTTCATCTTTCCAGCACTTTTAATGCCTTTTCCAGTTCCTACACAAGGCATTGTAAAAGCGCATTAGTCCCTGTGATGTCAGATTTTTTTTTTGGTCAAAATGAATCGCAGTGAAGTTGCTCACACTTCTGAAGATTTCATTGGTCGAGGGAATTAATTGGCTGCAACCCGATCCATCTCACCAGTGGAAAAGCAGTGAAAGAAGCCTTACAGAGATTTGTCCAAAACCACGCCTTGCCTATGGGGGATATTTGTTTTTCCTGAAAAATACTAAATGTGGTGTTCTATTCCATAAAATGTCTTTACAAAAAGGTTTATAATGAAGTTTTCAATTACCTGTACTCACATCTTTCCACATTGTTGCTAAATCTACTTTGTAGCTCTTCAAGAGATCGAGATGGAAAACCTGCAAAGGATGAAAAAGGTAAAGACTGTAATGAGCAAGTTTAAATTCATTGCAATCTAATGTAAATTCTTAGAATCTTAAGGATTTTTAATATATGTTTAGCCGGTACCAGCAGCAGCACCAACGGCTCTTCTCGCAACATATGGGTGAGCGGGCTTTCATCCAACAGCAAAGCAGCTGATCTGAAGAACCTGTTTGGAAAATATGGCAAGGTAGAGCAAGGTTTCTAATTTACCATTCACTCATTACATGCCTCACTGCTGCAAAAATGTGGCATATATTCAGTTCAATGGCACATTATGAAGATTAACATTTTGATAGAAATGTTATGATTTTGTAAGGTACATACTGCATGATACTTGTGCTTTCTTACAAATAGGTTTTCAGTGCCAAAGTGGTCACAAATTCTCGCAGTCCCGATGCAAAGTGTTACGGCTTGGTGACAATGTCCTCCAGTGCAGAGGTGGCCCGTTGCATTTCCCACCTGGATAGGACAGACCTCCACGGACAACAGATATATGTTGAAAAGGTGAGCTGGCAAGCAAAACTTTGGAATGGTGGCAGCTTGGTGATTAAACTTTCTCTCAGTTGATTGTACAGTATTGTTAGCCATATCTGTCTCCAGAGTTCATCATGCTACCTGAATTTTATTTTATTATAAAAACGTGACCGATTCCTGGTGGGTTTTTTAGGCAAAAAGTGATCCATTAAAGAAAGAACCGTCGAAGAAGGAAATGGAGGACAAAACAAGCTCAAGCAAATCAAGTGACAAACGCACCTCCACAGGAATAAAACCAAATAACAAGTGGGTGAAAGGAACAATTGCAAAAACATCCCATTGCTGTCAGTTGAAAAAATAATGACCTATACTTTTTTCTTATTCTTAAAGAACCTCACCTTTATCCAAAAACGACGATAAGAAGTCAGACAAACCTTTAGAAAAATGCAATGATTTGTCTAAAAGTGGAAAGTCGGAGACGGATCCATCCAGCCAAGATTCCTCAAAGAAAGATGATAAAAAGCATACTCGTAAGTTTCATTGTGTGAATACAGTGACAACAAAGTTATCAGAAGGTAGAAATGACCTTGCTCTTCCTGGTGTGTCTAGATAGATTGATATATATTTTTTTGTTTGTTATTTCAAGGAACCAAGAGCCCTGGAACGGTGGTGGTAAATCATCCCAAAGGAGATCCCAACTTCCACAAAATACGACAACCTTTCAGAAGGGGAAGATATTTTGATAAAGTAATTTGCAACATGTATTATTTACTTTTTAGAATTGAGTAATAGGATTTGTTGACATTAAGGAATGCTAAATATTCTGTCCCTTTTCAGCCTGGTTTTCCCAATGTAATTAATAATTTTCGGCGACCCAGATGTTTGCTCCCTCCCGAAGAGGTTTGAAACTTTTCAAATTTTTGGCATGAGATTTTTGTTGTTGCATTTGGCCTAAATTGCTTGTCATCTTACAGTTACAGATGATTAAAGAAAGACGCCCTTTCCTGAACAAAGAAGGCAGCACAGACATTCTGCCCTTTGAGAAGATGAAGGAGCAGAAGATGCGTGAGCGAATGGAGCGTGTCCGCCGAGCCATGGAGTTACGCAGGTAGCCTTCTCTTCCAACCCACAACTCCAAACCCTCAACTATTTCTTAAAGGTGCCGTGTGTAGAATTTAGCGGCCACTAGCAGTGATGTTGCAGATTGCAACCAACTGAATTCCCCTCTGTGTCCGCGGTGGTGCAAAATGGCAGCATCTGTGAAGGAGAATCTACGGTGGCTGTAAAAAAATAAAAGCGAAATTCCCTCTCTAGAGCCAGTGTTGGGTTTGTCCGTTCTGGGCTACTGTAGAAACATGGCACTGCAACGTGGCGGCCTCTGTGGAAGGGGCTCCAGCCCCCATGGAGATGTAAACGGCCAATTCTAAGGTAACGAAAACACAATTCTTATTTTTTCTTGTGGGATTATACACAAATTAAAACATACTTGTGAATATTATATTCCATTCCATTTCTGCCAAGTCCATTCTGCAAAATGTCACAAATTCTACACACTGCACCTTTAAGCAAGATATCAACCTGACCACTACAATGAGAAGGAATCTATGTACCCAGCCCTTTTTTTCCATTTTTTCTTCAATAAAAACCGCATCTTTACATATCTTATGTTTTAGTTCGGCATTTCCTTTACTTTTAGGCGGCGTGAGATGGCAGAACGTGAACGACGAGAGCGCATTAATCTGATGCGGGAGCGTGAAGAAAGAGAGAACCTGCTCAGGGAACGCCAACGGCTCGAGATGGAAAGACAAAAACTTGAAAGGGAGCGCTTGGAAAGGGAGAGGCTGGAAAGAGAGAGAATCCGTATTGAACAGGTACAGTTGACAACATTCAAGTTACCAGGTATTAAAAAAACATACTCCTGCAGGGTGTCCTGGTAGCTCAAACAGACCCAGATTTGAATCCAGCCTGCAGTTAACCAAAGCAGCCCATCTCAGAATGAGTATCTGCACCAATTTGGTTTGGAGGAAATCTGTTGATACTCCAGTTGTTGTCATGTTATTATTACTGTTATTTTATCTAGTGGTTCACATTCGATTAGTGATGTAATTAGTTTATTAATAATTAATACCCATTTGTATGGTGGTGGCATCCAGAAATTGAAATGTTAAATTATTATTGACTCATTTAAAAGTCATTGGAAAATTGCATACAGAAGATCCATTAGATCTCACTCTGCAAATTTTGATTCAGGAAAGGCGCAAGGAGTCAGAACGACTGGCCAGAGAACGTGAGCAACTGCGAAGGCAACAGGAGCAACTCCGTTACGAGCAAGAGAAAAGAAACAACCTGAAAAGGGGCCGTGATGTGGAACACAGGTACATACACGCTGGATTTTGGTGCCTCACTTTCTTCGGTGGGCTTGGTTGTTTTAGGTTCCTACATGTTGCCAGTTTCCAAGAGAATGGTAAAAACTGAAATTACGAAGAGTCATTTCCTGTGATAATCATTTTAAACTTGTCAGAACTTTGAGCTGTGTGGAATGTAAAACAATCTTCAGGGGAAATGAATACTGAATTGAAAACATAACTGTTGAAGTCTGTGGCCTGCTAATAACATGTTTGTTATTGGCAGTCGACCACAGTCTGAACAAAGAAATACCTGTCAACAGCGCTGCAACTCTCCTGGATTGAATCATTAATATACAAAGTGATGGACAAAATAATAAGCAATCAAGGAACTACATATTCTCAAAACCTGTAATTTCATGTTCGTCTTTCTTGGCTCAAATGCTTTGTGTCATTGTTGATTGTTTCACCCTAATGGCTATGGTAGGGGAAACTCAAATAACAATGCAAAGAAACAGGCAATCTTCCTTTTAGCCTGAGCTTCGTAAATGAAAAAACTAAATCAAGCCAAATGGTGAAACGTGTTGGACTGAATTGAATTTTCTATGGCCTTCACCATGTAACACCTAATTTAGATATGCACAATGCCCTTTTTTTAATGAGCAGGAAAATCCACAATTGAAGGAGAAAAAAAAAAAAAAAAATGTGTCAATGTTTGTCCATAGTTTACAGTGCATTAGTAGTTGCGCAGTGGAATGCATTAAAGGCATTTGAAGGCCTTTACTTGCCCTTTTGGACTGCCATGGTCAGACTACAAAATACTTTGGATACATTCAAGTGTCGACACTTTGTCTTGTAATATTCACCTCAGATTTCCAAAGCTACTATTATCAGATTCCAGAGCAGCTATTATTTTTCTATATAGTTCCCCTATAAATATAATTTGTCTGTCCAAAGTGGTATTCATGAGTAAAATTCTCACATTAATTTCTCAATGTGTCAGCCAAAGAGATGATTCCTACTGGAACAAGAAACTGTTTTCTGGATCAGAGGCTCGTCTTGGCCAAGGCACTGACTACAACCGCCAGCAGAACAGTTTCTCTAACTTCAACGCCCGAGACAGGGGCGGTCGCTTCCCAGAGGCTGCTGCTGAACAACCAAACCTCTTTGACAGGTACAAGTATTTACACTGGGAAGTAGATGTGTTTTGTAGTGTGAGTGGTTTTATGCTGTGCTTTCTCTACATGCACAATGCTTAAATAGCTTTACTACTTTGACAGGTAAGTAAAGTTGAGCTTGCCAATGAAAATAAACTAACACTTACTTAATTATTGTTTTACCTGGATTACGATATAAATTGTTAAACTATAATTATTTTTGTCTATTATTTGCTCTCTACCGCTCTCCAGACGCAGCCGTTTTGACGGCGAGCCAGAAGCAAAGAAGACTCGCCCTGCTCCACACAGAGAGGCTTCGGGGTTCGAGCGATACCCCAAGAACTTTACCACGGTTCGCAGAGCTGAAGCGCCCCCTGCTGCTCGGGCTGACCTCCGCGACACTGACCGCAGGGACAGAGATGAGAGACGCCCCGTGGCGATGCCAGAGCGGCCCGACGGAGCCAGGGCAGCCATGCCTAGCATGTCACACAACCGTTCCCTCAGAGAAGGAGGCCACGGAGGATGGAAGAATGACAGCAGCATGGCTGCTAGCAAGGGAGACATTCGGTAAGAATATTCTTCGAGTTGTTTTTAATAAAACGATTCAACTGACAGCAAGTAATCATCAGATTAATATACATGTAAAGCCATACATAGCTAAGCCAGTTATAGGTTCACCCGAAATACAGGATTGAACCTGAAAAGGATTATAATGTTGACATATCAGCTTCCATGTTCGTCCCGCAACAGGTTTCTTTCTTGCTGGTAGCAAGAAAGAAAAAAGAAAAAAAAAAACAGATTTCAGAAGAGACACACTTTCACAAGTCACTCTCAGGAACATTAAAAGAAGCGCTTGACTTGTGGAGAGGCAGGTTATTGGTCGATAGTTGGATCGTGCCATTGCCCTGTGGGAGTCTTTCCTGAATAGTATTATTCGGTCCTTGGTGGGTCTGATCCATGGTATGATACTGCGCTGCAGCTTGGGTGGGACTATGGATGTTTCTGTGGATATCTAGGGCATTTTTGGCTCAGCTTTTTAAATGGTGAATGAGAATATAATGGGTTAAACTGCTTTCAAATTACTTGGGCAATCATTGGAATTTTATCATCTTAAAACATCATACCCCTATCAGCAAGGGCAAAATGTCTTATTGTTTTCCTTACGCCAAACAGTGGAGCTGTGCGTATGCGTCCAGAGCGACCAGGCAGAGATGGCCCCGGCCCCACACTAAGAGGAGGGAGCTCAGCCAGTCGGGGGAGGAACAATTATAACGAACGAAATGTTGGAAGACCTTTGATGGGAGAACAGGTTAGCAAAACATCATACGTAAGGCTGCCTAGATCATAATTCACTTTACAGCAGGTCTAAGTCATTACCCAAGACATTCTTTAATGCATAATCACGGCAGACACAACCACGCAACTTGTTCCAAATGTAATGATTGTGACTTGAGGTAGTGTTGCCAGTGTCGGACTCGCATCAGATCAACTTCTGTATAAAGAATCATTACTTTTATTTACTTCCTGCCAAGAGTATGTTCCTGTTAAGTAAACATTTCAGTCCCAAACAACTGTCATTCTGTGGTGTTTGGATAAATGAGTTTCCACTGTATAGTGACTCCAAACATGTTTTACTGGGTTGAATTCCCTGTGCAATCTCTGCAATTAATGAATGGCCACAATACATACACACAATGTCTAATGCATTGCCAGAAGCACCGCCACACCTCCCTTCTTAAAACCAAATAACTGGTTGTGAAGAGAATGCTTAACGGATCTTCCGTCACAGATCATGAAACTCTGCCTTCAGGTTGAAAGTATAGGTCTGTACCTTGTTGAAAGCTTTGTGTCAACATAGCTATGAGCTTAGAAGACAAGCTGGATACCACACTTGAAGTTCCTGTATGGGGAAAAATAAGATCATTCTAAATGCACGTGTGACCAAAGAGTGGCAGCAGTTCCATGGAATGCAAGGCAGTGGAGCTTAAAAAATAAAAAAAACTTGTATTCACCCCCACTTTTCTGTGTTGTTGTCCATGTATGTGCAGGTGTTTAGCTCCACCCGCCAGGTGGTTGTGGAGCGTCACAGCAGAGATCAAGGCCTGAGGAAGGACTGGCACGGTGGAGCAGGTTCCCAGGGAGGAGGCTTCTCGGACAGTCGCAGGATGGGAGACACTCGGGGCAGCATGATGTCTCCTCCCTCAAGGTATTGGCACAAGGATGTACAATAAAGGTGGAGGTATGCTTAAAAAGTATAACTTTTTGACGCTGCTTTTCCGAGTCGACCTTTTAGTTTTTTCTTTTTTCATCTTTAAATACGCCACAGCCAGCTCCACTCGCTGTCGCATTGTTGCTTTACAGTTTCCTGATTCCGGCAACTCGCTCTGCAAATAGGTGCCATGGAATCACTGTGCGCCCCTTGTGGCATGGAATGGCATAAAGAGTTCTTATTGAGTCTTCTGACAACTTGTGTTCTCGGACATGTTCTCCTGTGGTTCTTGTCTTTTTGTTCTAAGATTTTAAAAAAATTCTTTTTTAAGTATGCCTCCACCTCAAGAGATCTATTACGACAGCAGTACGCTTTCTAAGCCTGAACCTTTCTGTTCCTCTCCTCAGCCATTCCTCACCTGGTATGAACCGAATTGTACAGATCACAAACTCCATTTCCAGTGGAAGCAGTGTTGGAGGATTCAAGTCCTTTAAAGGAGCACCACGGCGGTTCTAGCTGCATCTACTCTTCACTTTTGAATATTTACTGTTTAAAGTGGTAAATTTTGAGCCACTAGTTTGATATTGCAAAATGTTTTAATGTTGTATAGCTGAGTTCTACGACCCACGCATTTAGGATTTATACAAGTTTAGGAAGATGCTGCACAGCCTTAGTTCCTTGTAAGTTTTCCTGTGATGTTAGTTTTCTGATTATCTTAAAAGTGTTAAGTTATTTAATTTGATCTTCACAATGTCAACCGCAATTCTGTTTGTCTCGTCATTTGTTGGTTATAAATGCTTATGGTATGTTGTACCGAATTATACATTGTAAAAGTGTAGACCGATTCCTCTAGAGGTTGGATTCGAAGCACAAATGCCGTGGCATCTTCATGGATGTGGAATTTGGTCTAGTTCAAACCTTAAATTCCATATTTAAGTTGACCTGCAGCTCTATTTTATGCAATAAACCTGAGGCCCGTGGGTCAAACACAGCCTCTTACAAACTCTGATTTGCCCTACTGAAATGTATGTTTTGAGGTTATCTAGGCCCTTTCTGTAGTCATGATCCTAGTGTCACACATAAGTGTATCATAAGTGTCGGGTTATGTTTCAAAACTCTAAATGGCTGCTGCTACCCCCAGGATTTGAGCGGTGTTTAAATAGGACCCCTGAACCTCAGGGTAATTCAGTCACGCCAAACTTCAGTTAAAGGACAGTGTCTGTCCCGCTGAGTACTTTTTGTAATCTACTCTGTACAAATGGTGAAATGGTTGCATTTATGAAGAATGAACCATCTTCCTAAAATTTTAAGGCTATGATGCGCCCTTAATGTCTAAGCCCGACACACACACACACACACACACAAGCGATTACCCTGCAATACTTAGGTTAGAGCTAAAGGATGAGAATTGAAAAACACGTGGGCAGTAGAGGACAGAGTGTAAAGGAAAGCCTGTGGCCCTCGAGCTTGAATGTAACCCATGTTGTATATAAAAATATTTTAAAAAAACAACTGAAGTTTTTGAATGTCTTTGGCAAGATTTCAGAAATCCATATTTTTAACTTGAAAAATGTAAGTTTTTAATAAAGCAAAATGAACTACAGTAAATTGCTCAACAGCTTCTACACCTCTAACCAGATAGAAAATGCAGTTTCATGGATATGCAAATGCCACGTGTTGACTGTAAGGCAGTGGGTCATCCCTTCCAAAGCTTGGACGAGTGACAAACCAGTTAAATTTAGAATCCAGTTTATGATTTAAAATGTCATAAGGTCTATTTCAAGGTCTTTGGTGTTTTTAGATTTTATCAATTTAGAACTAATCAAATTATGAGAAATGTTGATGGAAATCACACACCTAAATCCTTTCAGGTTTATTCTGTATGTAATAAAGGTTGTCTTGCATTTGAATTTCATTTAGGATTAATCTTACCATAAACCATGACAAAGCAGGTACAGGTTTAAGCTTTTATTGTCCTGGAAGTTCTATTCAGGTTGAATGTCCATCGTCTATAAGGCAATTTGTTTTTATTTATATGTATGTGTATATATCCATATATGTATATATATATCCATATATGTGTATATATATCTGTATATATGTATACATATACATATATATACATATGTATGTGTATATATACATGTATATATATATATACGTATGTATATATATATATATGTGTGTGTGTATCCCCATATACATTTTGCAACTGTGCTGTGAAAGGACACATCCAATATTTGGTCATTTATGCAATTAGAACATTGAAACTAACCCCCCAAGTTCTATCCTTTCACAATCACAACTAAACATG
>OMKR01101712.1:0-10410 GCA_900302355.1 Cyttopsis rosea
AGAGGGATCCGGGCCGGATGCCGTAATCGCCCGACTGTTAAACTCGGACACTGAAGATGAAGAATTTGAGGGATTTGTGGACGAGGAATGAACTGAAAAAGGGAGTGTATTGTGTTGTATTTTACGTGTTATAACTGAACAATTTTGAGAGTTATTGTGAATACGCTCATTAACGTTTGAACAATGTTGAGAGTTATTGTGAACACGTTTAATAAAGTTTGACTGACTGACTTATCTGACTGTTTTGTTTCGCTTAATGCGCCTTATAGTCCGGTGCGCTTTATATATGAAAAAAGATCGAAAATAGACCATTCATTGACAGTGCGCCTTATAATCCAGTGCGCCCTATAGTGCGGAAAATACGGTAGTCACCTGCTGGGCCACTGATACCCGAGCACAGGTATCTCAATTTAGGAGTAACCGCCACATCGGCTATGCACCCGTATTCAGGTGTGTCTAGTCTTTCCTGTAAAGGTGTAAGATGGTACTATTATTCGTGATGAAGTACCGGTTCTGGTTTATCATAGCAGTTATCATTGCGGGAGAGATTGGCCCACACATGGATCAAAATCATTTGCATCGCAGTCGACTCCCCTTGAATTTAACGGTGGATGCCTGTTTTTACCCGGGGAGAATCCCCGGGGGCCACAGTTAGTGACCTCATACGGCAGGGGAATCAGTTGAGTGGGGCCTGAATTGTAGTATCTGCATGTTCCTGCATATTATTGTTCCTACTATTACGACACTGAGAGAGACAAAATAAATACAATTAAATAGAAAAATAAAAAATCTTTAAAGCAAAAATAGATAATTCCATGGGTGCCAGGGCCTAGGGACCTGGGGTGTTTCCATGTTTCAACAGTACAACCAAAACTAGGTGTAGGTGCGGCTACTTCGGCTGATGACTCTGTTTGCTGGTTGGTTTCGTTTTTTGTTTATGATTTTTTAGTTTTTATTTATCAGTTAACCCATTTTATTACAAACATTATTTGATTACAAACACACAAAACTTCCTGTGAAAGGTTCTCATCTCACAATTTCTAGGAAGACGATCTGTTCAAAATAGTACAATATAATTTGTTATATTATCACTCAAAATTGGCCACTTTGATCCTTCGAGCCTCCCTCACTGGGGCACAGCTCCAGGCTAGATCCCTTTCTGCTGAGTTCCTCCCTCTCTCCCACCCCTGAGTGAAGGACCCTCAGCCTCTCTCCTACCCAGTGTTTTATTTTCAAAAACACTGATCACAGAAAGCACTACTCGCTTACTAGCCCATTCGGTTTCAGCTTATAGTGGCCTGACTGTACATTGAGCCGGACGTGACGGCCATTGCCACACTCTGGAGACATGGTCTTAATGCCCTTTTGCGATCCAGTCGATAGCGATCCCTAGTCCTGCATCTAATCAGGACCCCGTAGTGGCTGTTAACCACCCAGTTAGGAACCGACGGTCTGATCCCTATCCCACCTTGCTATGGGTATAGAAACTTTGACCGTTTTCACCAGCCTTGCCTGTTCACATTGGTCGTCTCTCACGCCCCTCTGCTAGGTGTGGACTGTCATCCACGTACCATGCAGTGCCTACCCACTGACATGCGACAGCTGCACCGACTAGACGGTACCACGGCAGAATGTCCATTCATACTTCATCAGACGTGGGGGCCTTCCGTCTTCTCCCCTGTACTATATGTTGTTTTAACGTGCCCTCGGAACGTTGCAATTCCGCCGCCGCCTGTTAAGTGCTAGGTTCAGTGTGCCTAATCCCCTTGCCTAACACTTGAGAGATATAACAAAATCCAAAAAAATCAACTCCTTCAAACACATCGAATTAATATAACATACAAAAATATTAAAATAAATCAAAATTCAACATACAATTTTTTTTTAAAGAAATCAAAATTCAACATCTCACCAGAAAAAAGGCTAATTGGTGACACAACACTAGTGACAATATCACTTGTACATACAACTGAAAACAGACAGAAAACTGTTTTTTTTAAATTTTTTATCTATGTGTGTCTATGTATTTATTTATTTATTTCTGAGTCATCTACTAGATTCTGTCAATGGTCAGTCTGTCCGGTCACTCACGTAAGTATTACTAAGTCTGTGTCTCTTCGAGGCACAGGTGGGTGGGGTTAGTGCAACTCGCACACACACACCTTCTCTCCAGCACAACACAATTTATGCGGCGTACAGACTATGGGCTCGGCAGCCACAGAACGGGTCGACACACTCACGGTCACACGATTTCACGGATTCACCAACACCAATCATGAGCGCGATTCTAACCTTAGACTTTATCTTTTAAACATTGTCAGAACACTCGTCCGAATGTATTTAAGATCCTTTTATTTACTCGTCCCTCTATAACTGATAAACACATCAACACAAGTAATAACATCAACGGCGCTTTTCTCTCGGATCCGTTACACCGAACAATCAGATTCGCCCGCCGACAGGACACTGTGCACTATAGTCTTCCACAGACTCTCCGTCTAGATGCGGGCAATTTTCGGCTCACAGCGCCGTGTGTACCCCTCCTATAACGGAGTACTTTTTCACTGTTCTACGCACTTCAAGCCCTCTGCGGCCATGCGATTTTCAGTCTTAAATATATAGCTTTAGAACTTGAAATTCTACCAATACTGTTACATCCGATATTTATTTTATAATAGAGACTCCTTATAATGTCTCAAAGTGGGTTGTCCATACCCTTTTTTACTCTGGTGCCCTTTTTTCCCTTTTTTCATTTTCATTTTTTTAAGACTACGTTACCAGATTCTAGAATTTGTTTACAGGAGGTATGCGATCTACCGGACCACGTCCGAACACAGAATCAACCAGCCAATGAACTAATACAGAATTTATGAAAAGGCTCTGCTCACCACTCGTCCTAGTTAGATCGACTGGTCGTTCTCACAATTGTTTAATGAACAGAAGTTGAATATAATGACGCACAGCAGTCTCAGTTTTATGAAAATGAGCGCAGAATACAGACAACAAGCAGATTTTGTAGCTACGAGAGACAAGGGGTGGTGTGAGAAGCAACTGGACACTTGTCTAGGGTTCTTCAAGGCCACCTTGACAAAGAATATAATAGAGCCCTGTTCGACTGTGCGTGTGTGTGCATGTGTGTGCCTATGTGTATGTGTGTGTATGCATATGTGCGTAGGTGCATGTATGTGTATGTGTGTATATGTGTATGTGTATGTGTGTAGATGTGTATGTGTATATTACTATATTTCTACAGATCTTTATTTTTTATTCTTGACGAGAAGATAACATGGATTGTTAATGGTCTGGTACATGGAACAGCGGAGAAATCACTGTTCCATGTACCAGACCATAATCAGTCCACTCGGTGGAGTGGGCGGGTTCAAAGGTCTGGCCCCAGGCAAAATAATAACAATAAAAATAATAATAATAATAATAATAATAATACTTTTAATTCAATGGGAAGATATTATATCCAGAACATAGAGATTTGTTAGATACAGTTTGTGTAACCAAGACAAGTTTTACTATCAGTTGTGGTGAACAGGCCAGAACAATGAGTGAGAAGAAAGGAGAGAAGGTTTCGCCTCCTAACTCAGACACTCCCCTGGCCTATGTATTAAAGCTTCATACTCCACATGGAGTGGGCCAAAAATTGAACCCAGGGTAATGATAGACATAGTAAAGAGTGGACACGGGAGCAACCCATTCCTGTATTGGACTCAAGGATGAGCAACATCTGACCCTCTCTAGTAATGTTGTGCATACCAAATGTTTCTCAGGGACAACACAATGCCATTTACTACCCCTGCTCCTGTGTCAGTTGGACCCCATACCACAATTGCTCCACTGCTATACACCCCCCACAAGTGCCAATGAATATATTAGGAAGAGATTTACTAGCTAAATTTTACAGTGATTACATGCTCACCGGTTGGGATAACATGTGAACTAGTTAGAGGGGAAACTCCAATTATATGAGGTCTCTTATGCGCCTAATTTTGTGTGTGTTAAGGGGTCAACACATGTTTTTAATTTTTCCTGGCTCCTGGCTCCTGGCTCCTGGCTCCTGGCTCCAACCAGACAGTTCAGTGACACACCGGTTCACAATCAGCTGTCTGCAGCATGGAGTGACTCTAAGGTGGCTTGAGCTCAAGAAGAAAGGACTCAAAATTGAATAGTTAAGGGCCCACGTTGCTGAATTTATCCAAATTGGAACCGCCGGCTAGGTAGCTCAAAATGGCATCAAATCCAGGCACAATAACGTCAAAATTGGAACTTCCAGTTGAAATCCACCTTGTAGTATCAGGCTGAGGACAGTGCAGACTGACAAATGCTCTGGCTCACAGTCAGCGGTCCACAGCAGTGAGTGGCTTCCAAGGAAAGAGGAGGAACTTAACACTGAAGGGCTGAAGACCGATGTTACTGCATCAATACTGGAACCTCAATCACTGCAGTGCGGACTAATTGGGAATTTATTGAAATTAAAATTAAACTAAATTGATTAAATTAAAATTATGAATAAAATGATTAAATTGATTTGCGATAAAAACGATTTGATTAAAAGTTCTAGTCTTATAATTAATAAGATTGTTAAATTTATTGAGTCAAACCTCACCTGAGAAATTGTAATAATCCTCCCGCTACTGGAGCAGTTTCTGTGTTGGGTAGCTAATCTAGCACATCAACAGACTTTCCAAGTCTGTTTAGATACCCTGGAACATTGCAGTCAGTCTCTTAACTTCCGACTTGGGACAGATATAAAAAAAAATCTCCTTTAACCATTTATGATTTAATATTGCTCCATTCACAAAACAAATATGAATTCACCTCGCTATTGTGCACCATTATATGTAGAGTTTACCAACTTGAAACCTCAAGCTGGAAAGGGTAAACTAAACCAAATTACTTGTAATTATCAGTCTCTCAAATCTAGGTGTAAGTTCTAAAATCAGGGATTTGTTTCTGTGTATGGTGCAACATTCACACTCACATTCAGACTCAAAATACCCACAGACCACAAATTATCGACAATAAATGAAACCTTTATTATAATAAAACATTCAATAATAGGAGAATAAATGAGATTAATAAGAAATAAAACCATAAAAACCATATCTGATATCAACAACATGATCACCAACAGTAGCGATGGATTGATCGTGCCTTGCGTGGCGTGGCTGGGTCGAGGACGATGTACCAAGGGATGGAGTCTTCCCACGGTCGATTTGGCGAACACGACTCCCGGTAGAAGTGAATCCCACTGGGGCGAGGCAGCGATGTGGTGAAGCCCTGTCTCTCCCTGGATTCATCCGGATGGCAGGCGTGGCAGCCTCTCCTGGAGCAGAGGCCAGTGCGCGGCTTTCTGCGGAGCGTCTAGAGACGTTGTCATTGGATGTCGGATGGTAGATGAACTCGCAGAGCCCTTCTATCGTCGCCCCCCTCCTTTGCTCTTGTCTGTCCAGTCTCTGGGGCTGCTCTGCTCTGCTCTGCTCTGCACTCTCTCTTTCTCTCTGCTCTGCTTCCTGCTCTTCCCTCTCACTGCTCCCCTGCACAAAGGGTGCCTGGGGAATTTAATGAGATCGGATTGGGCGTGAACTTAGATCCAGCCTCCAATCAGAGTCCTTGTTCCGTTTTTTGGACAAATTTTTAACATACATTTAAGTAAATATTCCTCCATCATATTCCTCCAATCTCACCACATCTGATGCTTTCAAAACTATATATGTATTTATATTACATATTGTAAAAATGTATATTGGTATGAACATAAAAAGAAAAGTAACCAAGAATAAAACATTTTGTCTTATAGTATCAAAGCATTTTCAAAACAATTCTAATAACACTGAAACAAAGGAAATCTGTATTTAGTTAATTTCCTACAATGGATTTAATTACTAACTTATAAAACCTAACTCCTAATGTTAGTAATAATGCATGACTCTAATTGCTATCTCTACCATGTGCAAATATTATAAGAAAAGAGATTTCTAACCAATTAAACTACTCCAACTTTCATACTAGCATTTCATTAATAAAAGAAGAGATATAAAAATACATTTCTTACATCAAAAAAGACTACAGAAAATAAATATAACAAGCGGTTACAATACATGCATGCATTCCTATACCTGAGAGGCTATCTATGGTTCTGGAAGTCCAAGATTTCTGAGATTGGATTATATTTCCTGTCATCTTCTACAGAATAACCTTACGTTACTTATAAATTGTCTGTAGTTTCATTTTCATCATGATGACCAGAGAGTTGCAGCTTCTGTGGAATGTGGTCTGGGTTTCTACTTAGTAAAGTTCCTGTCCCCTAGGGTAATAATTAAATGGCCAAACTGTCTCTTCCAGGCTCCTGGGTGTGGAATTCCTCGGTGTCATGGAGGGAGCAAAGGGTTTGGTGCTTCTTGGGGTACTCCGTTTCAGTGTTCTCTGTTCTGTTATGTGGATTGTTTATGCATCTAAATCCATGATGTAATATTTCGAAAGGGGAAAACCCATCTTACAGGGGTTCAGATCCACAGCTAACAAACGGTCTTGCCACGGGGTCTATTCTCAGGCCCAATGTCTTCCTGTTCCACTTCCGGCCCTCATATCTTCTGGATCTTCTGGGAGACTCTTTGTGGTCACACTTTTATCATTCACTTGTTCCATTTGGGAAGGTCAGCGTGTAAAAGTCAGTGTGAGGTCAGTGTGGGGGCCCTCGTGGGTGACCTGATGAATCTCTGTGAACACAAGAGCTCTGTGGGAAGGTCATGAATGAGAATTGATATAATTACCCCTGTGTTTGAAGTGCTTTTAGTTTTAATTTGGAAATTCCAAGTAAATCAATTAATGTTGTAATTGTGTAGTGATAGATATTAACCAACCCATCTATTCAGTGTTTTATTTCCACAACCTTGAAGGTATTTGGACAATAATCAACCTTTGGCCAACTTGCATGTGACTGCAACCAATTAAGAAGATCTGAAGGATCATCAACAGACAATTTATCTACATCCCACATTTCCAGAATTCAAAGATCCCTGTCAATTATTGATATAGTTCCAGAAACATCTAAATTAGTTCCTTATTAAAATGGGATTCTTCTAAATTTACCTAGTTGTTGAAGCAATGTTCAGAAGTTGAGTTATAGATTACTTTATGACACTGCATATTACTGTGGTAGACCTCTGCTCTTCATTTCTTTCTATTGAAAGACGCTCTGCTCCTGCAAGGCCAAGAAGGTCTGTAAAGGCCTTGCAGAAATCCAATTTGGCCACCATCAAGGTTGATAACGTGGGACATTTTCAGAACAATAGTTCTGCTGTGTGATATGAAATGCAAGTACCAACTTCTACTGCTCCTCCACCAACTAAACATGAAGTGTTTGGTTTGTGGAGTGTTGCAAACTATTACAGGGGAAAAATGAACTATGCTGTTTTGGACCTCCCATTCTGTGATGTCACTGCATCAGACAATCACAACGGACTGAAGGACTCTGAATGTATTATAGGCATGAGAACAGCATTGTTCTCCAATCCAGATGTGGGCTGCAAGATGACCAGCCGCCCCAGTCCATCTGTGACCCCCGAGTGATCTTCAAGGGAGGGTCGCTTTTTGCGTGTTTTTGAGCTGTTTCTCATTCCATCTCATCATAATACCACATAGAATTTAACGTTCTCTACAAACACTACATTGTAGTAAGGGAGTTGGCTAATTTAATTATTAAGAATTAAATTTTAATTAAGGATTAGGCAGAAGCAGAATTAGGCACAAATTAAGACAAAGTGGTTGTGTTATTATGTTAATAAGCGCCCCTCTAGGTTCTCAGATGGTTTCAATTTGAATGCTGGTGATGTTATTGTCATGTTTTTTGAGTGAAAGTGTATACCTTGATTGGAAATCCCAAATAACCTAACAATTTGTCTAAGCAAACTGCAGAATTATGTGACTTATAGCTGAATGCACCCTGGCCAAAGGTAAGATTAGCAGTTTAAAGCAAAACACATAATGCATGCAGATTTGTTAATGGTTATGTAACACAAATTGACAGATTGATAACTTTATCAGTGCCAGTTAGTCTGCATAAGCGAAAATAATATAAACAAATTAGGAATACTGTGTTAAACAGGAACTCCTCTAGTTGCTAAGTTATTTTCAGAACTGACTAAGCAGGTACAATTGTGCAGCACTGTTGTTGTCTGCTGCCTGCTATGTTTCAGAATTAGCGCTGATGATGGAACTAGCACAAGAGATTAGTGGTGATGGTTGAAAGGGGGAGATGAAGGCTGAAGGTTATTTAATTTAATTTATTTTCTTCATTTCATTTATTACAAATTAGTTTAATTTTCGTCTGTATGATCACCTTCCTCATTTCTATCAACATCGTCCCGCTCATCGCCCCAACCCTGGAGCACTGTCCCACGGCAGGACTTAAATTCCGCACCCACACCCATGAGATGTTTGTGGTGTTTGTGTCATGTATAATCTTGATTACCTTGTACTTAAGATGCATTATTCATCATGTTAACACAACATAACTTTTGTTATTATCATTATTGTATTTGATAACTGGGTCAAGATTGTTTTTTAGCAGAGGTTTTATAATCACAGTTTTAAGTGAGTATGAATGTATCAACTATACATGAATAACCATAGTAGGGTAGAAAGCCATAGAGTTGACATCATAATCAAGAAAAAGAATACAACAGGAGCCAAAAGAGGGGCCTGACACAGTAGGCCCAATTACAGGATGTTGGATCGTGATAGTTTTATATTGTTAATTGATTGTCACGTTGTCTAATATTCTTGATGAGTTTACTTTTCTTTAAATAAATGTTTTAAATTATTATTTTGAACCATTGCATTACTTCACTGTTTCACATCTGTAGCGATTTGCGTAACCTATTTGCATGTTCCACTTGATAACATTCTACCTTTATGGATGAACTTGACATTAAATGGTAATCAGTATTCATTAAATTATGTGTCTTGAGCTGATCTTAAATCATTATCGATAGTTTCAGACACGGTAATAAGCACCTGTCAATACTGTAGAGTTGACCCCAGGATCATCAAAATACTTCAACTGACACCTGATACAGTATATGCGTCTCAAATGAGATTGACCTCAAATGGGATTGACCTTGACCTTTCACAATGAAAATTATCTAAAACGTATCTACAATTTGCTGGGGCCTAATTACCATAATTTATGTGAATAATGGTTAAGCCTCATTGACTCCTTGATTTCTGATGGGCCTGAGGAACACCCATGCAAAATGAACTTTGTTAAGTGCACTTACCACGCCTACTAACCATATTTTGTGTTTTGAGTCCGTATTGCAGGTTTGTTTGCAACATGCACTATTCATTTTGTGGAATTAAGAACAATAGTTCAAATTGTGACATGCCGACGAAGGACAAATCCAGATCCTGCTGCGAATCACTGGTCTGATATTTTATTTTCAGATGAAAGTTCTGTGCCACATCTTGCCAACATTTCTTGGAATAGAAAAAAAAAGTAATTTATATAGATTAGTATATTTAGTTTGTTGACTGCGTGGACAGTGAGGTAACCCTGCTTCCCTATCAGGAAACAAACTGAGAGGGTAAATTTTTCCAGCACGTGAATGGACTACAATTGAGTAGGATAGAGCAATGGTTACAGTAGTAACTAGTTTTCTCCATATATTAGTGCAGTTAGGTTGTCCTTTAAGAGGTTTGTAGTGAAATACAAATACCAGTTTACCACTTTCCCTCATTTCAACAGAATGTGTCGTGTTTCAATCAATGGGACTGTACAAATGTATCTGTTTTCAAATGACGCAGCTGCTGTGGCGGCAGGAATGGCGCAAGAAAAAGAAGAAGAATCATTTATTAATCACACATTTACCACACGCATGCGGAGGGTGACACACACACACACGCACATGCAGGAGTGGCGAACGATGAGATACAGTCTCTGCATTTATCCCATCCTGGCCGTCCTTCCTCCAGGGGCAGCCAGGAGCAGTGGGCAGCCCTCACTTCGTCGGCGCCCGGGGACCAATTCCAGGTGGTGGGTCCATGTCAGGAAGTGTTCTGCATGGTTTTTTTTTTCTTTAGTCGGGGTCCTTATGTTGGAGGAGACCCATGCAAACACGGGGAGAATGTGCAAACTCCACAGAAAGGCCCCTGATCGGGAGATAATCCACCGGAGCACAGTGCCAACAGTGCCCCAGGTGGAAAACTCAGTGGTCTCAGTGGTTCCACGGTGGAAAACATGGGCACGTTAGTATAGCTATTGCCTTGGATGGACTGCTGTTGCCATGGGAATACTACTAACCCACATCCATCACCCCTTTACTAACCACAATGGCATCCATTAAGTTTGTTAGTTGGAATGTGAGCATTTGTGAATTGGTCTGGCCATCGCCAGACCAA
>OMKR01101724.1:0-10173 GCA_900302355.1 Cyttopsis rosea
GACACCTCTAATTCCTGGCCACAATATGAAAATCAACATTAGTGTGGACGTTTCTTTTCACACATTATTCCAAAATCCCTTCCCCAGAGCCTGCGAGGTGCCTGTCCTGATGTTTGAAACTAGGATTGGGACAATGTGAGGAAAAATAAATTGACATGGTCTGGCTCTGATCACATGACAAGAAGGTTATTATTGGCCACAGATTTCACCATGACTTGCATTGACATTGGCGAGCAGCGAAATGAAATCTATACTGTACACGTATTTCTATGTAAGTGTTTCTCTAATGCTTATAATATTTGAATATTTAAATATATCTTACAAATCATCCCTATGTGTATTATGCATGTTAGGGTAGAAAGGTGTCTTCATTGATACAGACAGGCTTCCTGTAGCTTCGCTCTTCGATCGTATATTAATGAACGTTGCTCTTATTCATAATTAAAACACTTTGTACCCTTTGTGAACAGCCTGATGAGGACCATACTTTTTTAAGCGTGAACATGTTTCTTTGAGTGGGTGTTGCAGAGACGGAGGAAAATGGAAAGAGAGAGGAAAAAATACAGAGGAGAAAAAGGACAGAGAAAGCGAAAATAGAGACCAGTACAGCAAATAAGAAGAAGAAAAAAAATACTTTCAGCTGCAGCTATTTGTCTAAGAGATCCTGTGGGTATTTGGCCTTGTGGAAATACCATCGCTGTAGTGGTCGCCTGGAGCACCCTCCTCTTCTGATGACTTTCGGTTTGTCCACTGAGGAGAGCACAGTTTGCCGAAGCGGCTTGTGTCCTTTATCTGGCCGTGGATTGGGAAGCTACGTAACAGTGTGACAGCTGGCAGACAGAGGAGGCGCAGAGGGTGGCGGGACCTGCCACAAGCTATACGTAGCGGTGGATCTGCAGCAAATAATGAGTCTCCACCACATTCATTTATCATAACTTGTCATTATAAAATCTCAGCGCATGGTCATGGCAATGTCATTCATTTCTTTCTTTCTTCCTTCCTCTCACCAATGGGTCGAGGAGATGTTGTATGATCACAATGCTTTTAGTTTTGCAAGTTAAACACAACAAAAAGTCAACCGAGAACAGAATATACCTCAAAGGTCTCGATGAATGGCAGAACTTAATGTTCTCCAGTCAGTTGTTTCCGCGGAGCAGGAGTGATAGGTTGAATGAGATGTTTTCGGGCGCCGGCTCCTCTGTTTCGGCATCTGTGTTAAGGTCAATGTCAGACAAGCAGACAAGCTGAAACGTGCGAGTCGGGCGGAGGAAAACCTCCCACTCGCTGGCAGAACAACTTGTGCCGCGGTCTTAAGGAAAGCTGGCTGCCAATAACCCTGAAAGCCTGACATCATGACACAGAACCACGGGCCCTGCCTGCTACTCGTGAAATAACTTACAAATAAATAAGGAGATCTGCCGGAAAATAATGCGCGGCTGAAACAATGTGTGCCTAAGCGGATCGGTGAGCAACGCCGGGCGTTAGGTATGAAATCGGGGGTGATAAGCGAAACATCCTTCACCAAGCAAGCTAATTTTCTCAAATAATCTATTTTTTCTCCTTTGTGTTATCGGCTCAAGCTACAGTGTGGTGGATTTTCTCTGCAGGCAACGCAGGGAGTTGGTGATTATAAAGATCACGTCCGCACACTTCAAACGTGGAAGTGAGCAAGCACTGTATTTGTCTTTATCTGCTTGTAGACTGTATATCTGACATTTAATTATATTTTTTTATTTTTTATTTTATCCTATAAAATTTTTTTTTTTCAACTGTCAACCTTTTTTGTTAATGCTTATGGTCTGTACTGGAGTGCACAGAACCTCACCAGTAGAAATTCCTCGTACGTGCGAGTGTCCCTGGCGAAATAAAATCCATTCTGATTCTGATTCTGATTGTTCCATTCTCAGCTTTATGGGCTGCAGGATGGTTTTGAATGTAATGAGGCGGAGCTGCAAAGCTTCAAACGCGGTGGGTCTCAAAACAACACAATCTACGCTCCATGACGAGAGCCACGGATATTGAGAATAGCATCTGTTCACGTATCACCACATTAGGTTATGATTAATTAGATTCCATTGATTAATCAATGCATCATATTGCAAATACTGCCGTCTTAGTGATATGCAATTAATTATCATTGTATTCAAATCTGTGTCCAAAAAGTAATGAAATGAACAAAAAGTATTTGGAACACTGGTCAGTCGTCACATCTAATTCAGATCTTTTTTAAAGATGAATGTGATGTGACGCGAACTTACATGAAATCAATGTCATTACCGATGATGTTGTGCTCGGTTGCAGATACGTATAATATAATAACAAATTCACTCAAATTTCTATCTAATGTTTTGGTGGTAATGCATACAGTAGAGTGCAAAGTACCCAGAGGGGTGGGGTGCCGTCAGCCGTCTGACCTCTGACCCCCGCGCATCGCGCACGGTCAAACCCGACACCACGACGGCCACGCCCCAACACATCCACACCCCGTCAATAATCCAAGAGAGACAGACGGGCCAAAGAACAAGCAACGCATATATTAGCGGCAGAACACGGACTTGTGTGTGTGCGTGTGTGTGCGTGTGTGTGCGTGTGTGAGACGTGTATCATTCATCATTTATGAATGTTATTTGGTATGTGTTTGACAGACGGGCGGCACTCACTGGGATGAATACATCAGATTGTGGTCACCACCCTTCTTTCCCCGGCCATTTGTTTACTGATCACGCTCCTTCCCCACTTAGCCAGGCTTTAACGTGGAGCATATGTTGCGAGTCAAGGTTACCGCGGTGGGGTGGAGGGGGAGCTAGTAAGGAAGCCGTCATATCACTTACATGCATGCCAACGCCTTGTGTGCTGAACTGCGTTTGACCCCTATTAGGAGAAAGTAATCTGATTTGATGGCGGCGTGTTGAGGAGAATGTGGGCTGAACGCGAGGTAATGCTTTAAATAAAATGGAACTCCTGTCTTTCCACGTTCCAGTGTTTCAGGAATTGACACGGGAAGCGGAAGAAGTGCTGCTATGATGAAAACTTGCGGAAGGGGAATTCAATTAAATTTAAAGGTGCAGTGTGTAGAATTGAGTGGCATCTAGTGGAACGGACTTGGCAGAAATGGAATATAATATTCATGAGTATGTATTAATTAGTGTATAATCCGATGAAAATAAGAATCGCCTTTTCGTTCCCTTAGAATGAGCCATTTATATCTACATAAGGAGTAGGTCCCCTTCCATCGACGCCGCCGTGTTGCACCTCCATGTTGCACCGCCATGTTTCTACAATAGCCCAGAAGGGACAAACCAAACACTGGCTCTAGAGAGGGGCTTTTGCGTTTTTACAAACTTACACACTTACACAAACCTTAACACTGCACCTTTAACTTTAGAATTTGAGTATTCATACATATGATTGGTGAGGCAAAACGTTGCCTATACAGATCAGAAAGCCAGACTTTCTTTCACTTCGCTATTATGATTGATTTCTATTTTGAATATGCCGATATCCCTGCATCAGGAATGTCTTTAATTTGTCTATGAGGTAGAACACACCCAACAAAAGGAAAACCAACACCGTGCTGAGCACAGGGCTAAGGCACTCTGTACTGTATTCCTTCCCCTTGAGTGGATTTTTATTCATTACGGTTTCCTGCAATATAAATGCAGTTCATAGACTTTGCCATCAGGATCAGGAGTGCTTAGATCAACCGCCGGGGATAGACAATCTCCAGTCAAAGATTGCATAGTAAAATTTGGTTTTAAAACCAGCCAATGCACACTATGCAACTATGATTGCATCGAGGTAAATTATTGGTACGAGTGAATTTGAGGCGAAGGCAATGGCTGGTTTATGACATTGAGATGAGGGCATCAATAAAACCTTTATCTGTTGCCAAAGGAGCAACATTTAGCCAACACCATTGCCTTTAAATCACTCGCCACAGGGTGATAAAGCGAAGGGAGGGTGGAGCCCTATCAAACCATGAAGTGGCCATTCCAATAGCTTTGGTTTACCCTAAAGGAATTCTCCCAATAAATAACTAAGCTGCCCCAACAATGTGAGGAGGAGAAGGTCAGACTGAAAGAACACGTGCACGCTGCATGGGCAAGCGCGCGCGCACACGCATGCACGCCCACACACACACACACAGACCCACACACGGTACTTTGTGATGAATGTTTGCTGGTTTGCCATTTAACGGTTCATCACCCAACTGCACACACAAATACATTTAATAAAAAAAACAACTCTTATTTTTCAGCTTTATTTTTCAGCTGATTGCAATAATAATAATAATAATAATAATAATAACAATAATAATTAATGGGAAATTATTATTATTATTATTATTATTATTATTATTATTATTATTATTATTATTATATTGTTTTTGTTTAGGATTATTTTTCTTCTGGACACTATCACATGTCATAGTGTCTGACGCTCAGAAACCGTCGAATGAATGAATACGATTTGTATCTGATGCTGTCCACACACACCGTGATCCAAATCTGATCCACATTGCATTATATCTGTAGGCGTAATTATTGAAAACATTTTTTACCGGCGCCGATGTACGACGAGTAGACAAGCGAAGGTGGCGAAGGGGGGCGCATTGTGACATCATCATCCAATATGATATATCTGTGCAGGGTCTGGTTCTGGGGGGCGTTTCACATAGGACGCGGTGCACTGGAATTTGGACTCCATTGGGTCGTTTTAGTTTTTTTGACACATTTGGAATGTGCTGATGATATGGCCCACAGCGTACGCTGTCAACAAAGCAATGAATAAGTGAAAATCATGCAGCCCTGGAGAGGTGGGAAGGAGGAATGGGTTCTGGGTTGGGGGTCTGTGGTTTCATCTGCAGTATTTGTTTATGACATATTCAGAAGGTTGATGATCGGTCATCCATGGGTGTTGGTTTTGAAACAATAAAGGAAAAGTTAAAAAAAATTTGGTGTGTGTTCGTTGCTCCGCTCCGGGTCAAGATGAGAGACAGCAGTTCTATGGGAACCCGGAAAACTCAAATTTGTGTTGGTAGGAAGTGATGCTGCGTTCCATGGGAATCCGGAAAACTAATTTCTGTCGGTAGGAAGTGATGCTGCTTTTCACGGGAACTCGGAAAACTAATTTCTGTCGGTAGGAAGTGATGCTGCTTTCCACGGGAACTCGGAAAACTGTAATTCGTGTCGGTAGGAAGTGATGCTGCTTTCCACGGGAACTTGGAAAACCGTAATTTGTGTTGGCAGGAAGTGATGCTGTGTTTCATGGGAACTTGGAAAACCTGTAATTGTTAGTCCCCAGGTCTGTTATCCTGGTGCTTTTTCACTGCATGAAGAGGAATCATTTATTAATCACACATTTACCATACACATGTGGAGGGTGACACACACACACACACACAGAGTGGTGAATGATGAGATACAGTCTCTGCATTTATCCCATCCTGGCTGTCCTTCCTCCAGGGGCAGCCAGGAGCAGTGGGCAGCCCTCACTTTGTTGGTGCCTGGGGACCAATTCCAGGTGGTGGATCCATGTTGTGGTCAGGGACAAAACAGGAAGTGTTCTGCATGTTTTTAGTTGGGGTCCTTATGTTGGAGGAGACCCATGTGAATGGGGAGAATGTGCAAACTCCACACAGAAACCCTGATTGGGAGATACGGTGCCAACAGTGCTCCAGGTGGGAATTGAACCCAGGATCTTCTTGCTGTGAGGCAGCAGTGTTAACCACTGAGCCACCGTGCCGCCTACTGGCTATGCCTACTGGCTAAACTCCGGCAGGAGACCAAATTGCTGCGACTAAACTGGATCCCTACCTGCAGCTATATTTATAATAATAATAATAATAATAATAATATTTATTATTAATTATTATTATTATCATTATTATTATTATTATTATTATCATGATTATTATTATCATTATCATTATTATTATTATTATTATTACCTCCATTTCCAGCAGTTCATTTATATTGTAAGAAACTGAATTTAATAAAACTCCACTCATTATATGCATTATATTCAACTGAATTCACAGTCCGCATAAAGAATGCATTAGCCTGTGCTCAGCATTTTCTTGTTCATTTGTTTGTTTATGTGCATGTGCAAGCTCCCATAACCATAACCATGTGGAATGTACTTTTTTTTTTTAAAGCAAATACTTCCATTTGTACTTCCACATGTTTGTTATTTTGTGCTTATAATTCTGTTCCTGGTGGACGGTGGAGATCTATTGTCTGCCAATGGCCATGAGGTCTGGTATCAAAATGGAGCTCCACAGAATGGAAAGACTCGTTATATCATCTGTCAGCGAGTGCAACTCAAGTATCTGATGTGTTGGTCAGCGTTGTTGTGCCCACTTCTCTCCAGTTAGTCCCTCAGTTATGACTATTTGCTCATTAGTTGCTTGCTTGCCCCC
Organism: Cyttopsis rosea; assembly: GCA_900302355.1. Classification (NCBI taxonomy): domain Eukaryota; kingdom Metazoa; phylum Chordata; class Actinopteri; order Zeiformes; family Parazenidae; genus Cyttopsis; species Cyttopsis rosea. Next base: position 6,422 of record OMKR01101724.1, read on the forward strand.
CGCACACACACACACTCCACAACTTGAAAAATAAAGGTGTTACTAAGGTTGTTAATAGATTGCCAGCCATCTCTCATGCTTTGTGATAACTGGATGCTCTACTTTGTCCAGTATTTGACGCTATTTCTCATTGTACTTTCTGCTTCATTCTGTCAAGGTGCACATCCAAACCCAAACAGTATTAAACTTTTTTATTTTACATGGGGCAGAAAAAAAAGAATTCCATAAATATTCCAGTGAATTCACTTTATTTGCCTTAGTGCTGCCAGTCTGAATTATCGGCTTTCTTAGATTCAGTCGAGAAGTGGTAGCTTTGTGAGTATTACACTTTGTCCTGGCCAACAGCCAACTGCAAATATTTAAATCAGTGGTAAGCTGCTTAAAATATTACTATTACTCACTCGTAGTTTTATAGATATTTGAAACCATCTCTGACTGGCAAAATGGTTTAAAAAGCACATTATTTGAGATTTTCAGGAACAAAATAATAATTAAAAAAACACATGGCGAGAGCTGGAGAGCAGCGGTTCATTAAAACTCCCATGAGTGAGTGCACTTGTGATTTGGATGAATATTCAGATGCCCCGCTCGCTCGCCCGACTGAAGAGCGAGGGAGATCGCCATGTTCCTCGCCGTCCTGTGACGCGGACACATGCCAAGACGTGTAATGATGCTCTCTACAGAATGGTTAGGATAAAAGCCACTTTTCTTACGCCTTACACCTCCACTATAAGGTATATTAATGTATATATTATATTGTTCTCGCTGTTGAGACACATTAGTCTGCAGGTAGAAAGTGGTCTCTCTCTCGTCTCTCGGATGCATTATGTCCAATGGGTGACACCGGAGACAGAGGTGACTTAGCCAAGTGCGATGGTGACAGTGCTGTTTTTTTCCCTGTTCTGGGGACACGGCGAGGACATGACTCTGTGAAGAGCTATTACCTACATCCCTCTAACCGTAATGCAAGTCGGTAATATGACTTCTGAAGGCGCATTGTCCTCTGCTTTGACCCCCGTGTTCCTGTGCGTTCTCTGTCCTGCTCTGTTGTTGTCTGCTACCAAACTCCTTACTGGTGCCATGATGCCCCTGGGGGATGCTGTTATTTATGGCTGTCTGTGAGGCTTTTAGTTAGTCAGTCAGTCAGTACATCAGTCAGTAAGAATGTATGGAAACCAGCCAATAAGACTGCCAGCCTGCCTATCTGCCTGTCAGTTGTATGGCTTATGTCTTCTGTCTCTCTGCCTTGAAGACAAGTGTATAGACCAGAGTCCATATAAAAGGATGCAAAGGCCTCTCATTGAGAATGGCAGGGATGCCTTTCTGAGTCAATAACTCATTTGGAAGGGGTTATGAATTAGAGTGATCTTGCTGAGGGGAAGGTAGACTCTGTCCCGTATCCTGCCTCAAGCCTCTCAAGGAACTGGAATAATAATCTGCTTGGGAAAAAAAAAATCAATAGCAGAATGCAGACCCACGGGCACGGACACCGACGAGCGAAGGCATTCTGCGGCGCGCGCCCTATCTGTCACATCGGCTTGGAATTTCTGCTGAGGCACCGTGAATCCAAATCCTGAAATGTCATCTTAAAATCTCTCGCTTTGCTTTGATTGTGTTGTGTGTTGGGGATGACGGTGCGATCTCCCAGGGGCCGGGATTATGTGTCAATAATGTCCCCAGTGCCAGGGAGCTTCTTTCATCAGGTCGCATTAAGATTGAAGTGTCATCCATACGATGAGTGCCTCTGCTGCGGTTATCTGCCAGAGTCTGGGTATTATGTGCAGTGGTGCTTTGCATATGTGTGTTCATTTGGGAGGGACACGACCCCTAGTGTATGCACGTTTATGTTTCGCACAGTATGCACTCCAAGCTACAGTACGTACTTGTTTCTTAATTTCTTTTCTCACCTGTTCCACTTTCACAGAGTTGTTGAGCACCACAAGTCAACAGCGATTTGCGCATGTATCCACAGCTTCTGCCTAGTACTGTATACACAAAAGGACTTTGGCTAGGATCTTCGAGAGACCTCTTGTCTTAAGGACTTTGGCTAGGATCATTGAGAGCACGCTCCCGTCGTTTGATTTGAGACGGTCAGAAACTCTTGTGATCAGCCAGATTGGATTTATATTATTTTAAGTATTAAGCCTATTCTGCACCTATATAGAATCTCGAGATGTGTGATCTCCCGTGATCAACCTGTCCTCGCAAAATCCTATAATGTGTGCACTATTGGGATGGGGGAAAAAAGTATTTTAAAGTGTGACGCTGTCTTTTGAAAGTATTTTGGTGTATCCCTGCCATTACTATGTTGTTGCTGCTGTGACTCTTGGACGTTGGTAGGAGAGAGACGGAATGTCAGAACACTGCTGAAAGCCAAAGCCATACAGTATGTGGGTATGCAACTAGTATGGAAAATACTAGTTGTAATAGAGTCTCTTTTTAAAGAGAGTTTTAAACAACCTGACAAAATCACATGCTTTCTGAAAAAGCCAGTGTGGTTTTATTTAGAGAACTACTGTATATGCATTCCACCTCCCAAATCTGTGAATGAGCTGACCAATTCCCTCCAGCCTTAATGTGCTGCGACAGTGCATGGCAACGGTTTCCTCAGTCAGTTGAAGGCTTGGCACCCTTGGCCCTTACTGGGGGGTCGTCCCTCTGCGCCGCATTGGTTTTAAAGGGGCGGAGGAGGTTAGGAAGTCACCGCTTTGCTGCAGCCGCTGCAGAGAAACACAGAATTAATCAGTTTTCATTATTTTCAGGGCTGGGCGATATTGACAAAATGGAATATCACAATATTTTTGAGAAATTCCAAAATATTGATGAATTGATTATATTTTTGGGGTGACTACGAGAAATATTTGAGAATCATTACTAATGTGGATAATATAACCAGGAATGTAGAAGCGTTGATTAGAACAGTCAGAACAGTCTGTGAGCAAGAATTGCAGTACTTTACTGAAAAGCAGCCTTAAAGACAACATTCAATCTCATATCAAACTATGTCGATATATTCAATTCAACAAAGGCATAATATGGCAATTTTCATCAATTGCTTCATTGACATGTACTGTACAAAAAGTGAGAGACTCCTGTCCTTAGACAGAGAGAGAGAAGCAGCGAGAGAGAGAGAGAGGAGTCAAGTTCTAACGGTGTCGGGGGAAAATAGTCTTCGCTCCCAGATGCTCTCCCTCATGAGGAAACGTCTCGCGCACTGCTGCGTGGAGAATAAAGAAACACTTTAGGCGTTTCCTGGAAATGCTGCAACATCACAAAGCGCAGCATCAGTGGAATGTGGGCGGGTATTTTATCTGTACGTCTGGAGGCTGCGTGCGTGTGTGCGCTATCATGCCATCTTATCTTTCTCTCTTTGAATACTTTGTGTGTGGGATTTGGTTTGGTACGTGTTTGTATTTTTTTTTCTTCCTGTCACACTGTTGTCTCAGGAGTTCCCCTGAGCTGGGGTACAGTTCTGTGTCCTTCTTTTAATCCTGGAGGTGGGGGCGTGGAGAACACACGCCACCAAAATGCTCCCATCACAGTTCTATGATGTGACTGTGCGTGAGTGTGTTTCTAAAAGTAACTGTGTGCTTATGTATGTGTGTGGGTGAGTGCATTTGCCAGTGTGTGAGCACGCATGCGTGTGAATGTGTGTGTGTGTGTCGTGTGGTACAGCGGGAGAGGAAGCACTTTGATTTCCCATGATGTCTTGGTCAGCACTCATCAATTTCAGACGGTGATCTCCACTTGAA
>OMKR01101725.1:0-12550 GCA_900302355.1 Cyttopsis rosea
AAAGTCCTGACCTGAATCCTATTGTGGCATGACCTTAAAAAGGCGGTTCATGCTCGAAAACCCTCCAATGTGGCTGAATTACAACAATTCTGCAAAGATGAGAGGGCCAAAATTCCTCCACAGCGCTGTAAAAGACTCATTGCAAGTTATCGCAAACGCTTGATTGCAGTTGTTGCTGCTAAGGGCGGCCCAACCAGTTATTAGGTTTAGGGGGCAATCACTTTTTCACACAGGGCCATGTAGGTTTGGATTTTTTTTCTCCTTTAATAATAAAAACCTTCATTTAAAAACTGCATTTTGTGTTTACTTGTGTTGTCTTTGACTAATATTTAAATTTGTTTGATGATCTGAAACATTTAAATGTGACAAACATGCAAAAAAATAAGAAATCAGGAAGGGGGCAAACACTTTTTCACACCACTGTATATGAATGCTCTAGAATTAATTTTGAGATTTATTGGATTCCATGTAAGCCCATACTGCCTGTAAGAATTGGAGAGTGCTGAAAGTAGCTCCATTTATATAAAAATATGAGGGCTTATGCACTCATAAATATCACCATGACCAATTACCCAGTGAGCACTGGAAGTCATGTAGACTGCTGCTTCGTTGAATTCTGGTTGGCATGAACAAGTCTGGCTAAGCCAAGCGCCGACTTACCGTGGAAATCAGCGGGATATGTCTAGATCAGTGTTTCCTGTGCCTTCTTCTCCCCAGATCAAATCAAACCAAATCACTTCTGTGGGAAAGCCATTCAGCAGTGATCCAGATTGTCAATTAGTCATCACTAATACCACCCGTTGCTACCCTTTGTCTTAAATTTGAATTAGGCCCAGTGTAAATTAGGCTTACTGATTCTCTCCGTACCAACATTTCGCAAATCACAATGGGGTTAAGGCATTCAGAATATTGCATCTGTCATGTAAACATCGTACCGGATGATCTTAATGAAGTTAAACTTGAAATAGGCGCAAGCAGAACCCGATTAACAGACCTGGATTTCTCCTCAATGATTTGATTTATTGTGGCAAACACCTTAACCCGGATATGATCTGCATATTTTTCTCACCGCTTTACAGAACTGCAGGATTTATTATTTAGAAGTACAGTAAAGTATTTTGTCCCATACCAAAGAAGAGTAACATATAGAAGAAGTGCGTGACGTGGCATGGGACGCACAGGATTATTTTGATTTGTTTAAGTAGGAAACGGAGGAAAACAAATAAATCTAGAAATCAAAATTAAAAACACACTTTTTTCTGGGGAACAGGGATCCGGGCTCCATCCCCTTACGCATCTCCACTATCCATTCCATCTCCGCTCCATGACGGTGTGGGTCCTTTTCTTGGTTATGTTTACATTTTTCGTTTCATACAAGTAGGACACAAACGAAAATAAATAAATAAAATAAAATAGAATAGAATTACCGCATCTCGGTTGTATGTCTCCGTCAACCAATCAAGTTGCAGTTTACATCCATGTCTGTCCAGACTCATGGCCAAAAACGTGCTTTGTGAGGTCACAGTGACCTTGCCCTTTGACCACCAAATTCGAATCAGTTCATCCTTGAGTCCAAGTGGACGTTTGTGCCAAATTTGAAGAAATTCCCTCAAGGCTCCTGAGTGTTCACGAGAATGGGGACGGACGAACGTACATATGGACAACCCGAAAACATAATGCCTCTGGCCACGGCTGTCGCCTACAGAGGCATAAAAACAGAGGAAAACTGGCACTGCCCTGCACAGCGCAGTCTGGGGGAAACAAAACTCCCCTCCAATTCTCTTAGTTATGTTTAGGAGAAAAATAAAGCACTAAATAAATGTAAATCTTTCTGTAAATCTCTGTTCAGCCTGAAACCGGCACTGCATCTCAACGTTTGGCGCTTCAACTGATTATCAGATTATAATATATATTACATTATTATCACAATATGTTAGATATTATTATCATTACATTATTATTATTAAATGATCAAATTGACCAGATTTATATTAGTTGGGATTATCAGTTATTTTTTATATTGTCTCACTTGCACTCAGGTTTTTTAGTAATCACAATATTTCGCACCTCATTCAAACACCTTAATCACACTATTACCTTAACCCGACTATAACCAGACTTAATCTGGTTATGACTGACTCCTGATAGAGTAATGGGATCAATGCAAAACATTGATCTTCAATATTCAATATTCAATATTCTACAATATTCAATATTCTACATATTCATACATATTGGTCAGTGCATATATGCATATATATCTGTATGTACTATACATTTGTTCATTCTTCTGTTTCAGTGTGTTCATTTGAAATTTCATGAAGTGAGATAATTAATGCAAATACAATGCAATTCTATCTATCGATCTATCTATCTATCTTCAATTCACTTGTAACAAGTTGCTGTTGGCAAGAGCATAGAGCACACACAGGAGTGTTCATCTTCAGTGGTCATGAGTTCTTGCCTGGAGCATTACTCTAGGCCTTGAGATGCTCTGACTATCTCTCTCTCTCGTTTTCTCTCTTGCTTTCTCTCTCCCTCTCTCTTTCTCTATCTAAGGGAGGAGAAGAGTGATGAAAAAGAGGGGAGAGAGGAGAAGGGGGAAGAGGTACTGTAGAGGAGGGCAGGGGCGGGGTGGGTATAGCATAAATGAGAAGTGGAAGAGACGTGAGGGGAAAGACAGCATGTCGTAATGAGAAAGACATGGGAAAGGAAGGACGAAGATTTGATGATTTGGTTTCGACAGATTCCCAGCGGGGATCAATTTCGATTTAAAAGTGCCACTTAAAATAGTCTTAAGAGCTGAATAAATATTCCTTTTTTGTTCCACATTTACTTAAATGTAAACCGTAGGCTGAAAAATATGAGGCATTTTAGAATACAACTTATACAATTTAGTTTAGTCGTTTAGTATTTTAAAATACATCTACATAAACAAATAGGAGGACATTCCTTGTGTTACTATTTACACACCGTGTGCTGCTTTTGAGGAATCTCCATCTTTCCAGGAGGCCTGTCGTGTGTGTTCTCATGTGTGTCCAGATGGTGGCACTGTCTCCCAACTCTCCGATAGCAAAACATACCCAGCCTCTCCATTCCATTCACTGTTAATAACACTATTACTGAGTTTTCCCTTGGTGCATGAGGGGCTGACTAGGATCTGTTGAGAGGAGCTGAGCATGAGTGTGTGTGTGTGTATCTACGCAGTGCATTGCCGAATTTTAAAGGCCACCTCCAGCCAATTTCACTTACCGTTTCCCAGATTCCCCACCTCAATTTTAATCCAAAACGGAAAACGGGGTAGGGCAATGAGTAATAAATGGACACTATGGCTACTAGGTAGCATCAATAATGGAAAGCAAAAGACATAAACTCAAACTGCCGCAATAGATATGCCGCCCAAAGGCTGTAGCTGCTCAATCCCAAAGAGGCAGAATGAGTGTGAAGAGATTTGAATGTGAAGTTTTATTTCACACGAGTGGGCATTCTAGTCTGGATTATCATATGTCATCTTTTCCCCCAAGTTTGGATTTAACAAATTTTGAAAATGTTGAACTTGATGTGATGTACGTGGTGTGTGATGGACGTGCGTTTGCGTTTGCACGTACGTGGGCTTGGAGGCCTCGGCCTGGTCTGTCTGGAGCTTGTGTCCTCCCTCCACCTCCATGGTGCAGTACACGATCCTGTTAGGAGCCAGAGACTTCAGCCCCTGTACCTCCACTATCACCACCTAGGGGGTGGGGGCAAACAGAGTAGAAGGGCTGTTAGAATATCAGGATTTCCAGGACAATATTCTGGAAGTCAAGTTAATCTAGGGATCTTTTCGGCTTTATTTAACGACTAAATAAACGGTCGTATCTCTAATTTGTAGAGCCGCTTTTTGTTTTTTTCCCATGCAGCATAAAATGATAGCTTTAAGATAAATAAAAAAACTAGCTTATTACAGTTTGTACAGTGTAATACCAGTGTTAATATATTATATATTGTGTGGCAGGGAAAGGTAAGGTAGTGTTCTGCATGGTCTCTCCTACACTGTATAAAATCAATCCCTGGCAGGAGTTTTGGATGTCAGAATCGGACAGGTAATTTATCCTCTCTTAGCGTTTCAGTGAATAGACCGCGGCTTGGAGACATCCCTCGTTTCCCCATCCCTGTGGGGAGAGAACAGCCGCCGGCGCCTGTGCCCAATTAAGGTGATGGTTTATGTTTTGTTTTTCAGTTTTTTTTCTAAAAATGCTGTCATTCAGGAGATTGGTGGACCTGGTCAGACTTTCTTTCACTTTGTTACTGGTTCTTTATGGTGGTAAAGTGTCTTGGTCGTAGTGGGGAAAAAAATTGACAATTAGGGGAGCTGGCAGGAAATGAACCGGCGCTGTGTCTTTCTTCACTGCGCACTAACACATCGCAAGCCAATACAATGCATATTATAATGAGAAAGCCAGGATTTGTTTAAAAACCTTTAAAAACTTTTGGGTTCAAAAGAAAAAAATGACAGTATGTGTTCCCAGTTTGAAACTGTGTATTCTTGAGAGTTATTAATGGGAATTGAATTAAAAACTTGGGCTAAATGTAAATGTATACATAAAAATATGGATATGCAAATAAAAATCTGCTTCCGAACCTCATCCACAAGTCACGCCAGCTAGTCATCCAGTTTATTTGTTATACTCTTGTTTCTTGATTTCCTAATCATTGTTTCCTCTGAGGTCCACATCCTGGCTGAGACCATGCTCTTGTGAATGAGGCCACGTGAACGCATCATGTTGGAACCAGGTGTTTACAGTTGGGACTCCATCAAGTGGGATCAGAGGAGTGGGGGAAGCAGAGTGTTGACTTTTGTATAGTTGCTGTAAACGACTAATGAAGTAACTTATGTGGATTAGCTGACCTTGAATATCAATTACTGTTTTGTAGCACCCCTGTGTGTATTACCTAGAATGGTTTGGGCCAGGCTGAATTTAAGACTGCTTTTTCCATTTACCATTTACTGGTTTTGGGCTGGGTTGACCAGGTGGGTATTCCCTAAAGGTCGCTAGGATCAGGCGGTGATAACCCCACGATAGTGTCGCTTATGTAAGTTGCAACTGGCGGTCTGAGCTAAGCAGGTTCTCTAAAAGCCGCTTGGAGCTAAAGACTCAATGAAGTCTGGATAAGATGGAGATACGAGTGGAGTACGTGCGCATTCTCGATATTTAAAGGATCAACCAATCAGCGGAAAGCAGTTCAACACAGGATCAATACTGAACGTGATGTTTCCTTCACATGTCCTTCACATGTACAGAGCAAGAATTACTGATGGAATAATATTTGAACATTTAAACCTATGATTACTAAAAAGGGCGATGCTGAAGATATAAATAAAGACAGAAAAGCATCCTTGCAATCGATTATCAAATGCATAAACACGTAATGTATAATGTTACTTAAACTGATCTGAAGTACATGATCTGCACATTCCATTTATACTAGATTGCGTTCCCTTAAAATACATTCATACGTTCAAGAATAAATCATGTTCTTTTTTTAAGAGAAGGACAAATAAATTGTCGCAAATAATTGTATGTACATGTACATATTGTGCGTGTGCACACTTTTTGCCAAGCTATGTTCAGTCCCACTAATATCATAGCCTATAATAAAAATTAATATCAACATACAGTATATACAATATGAGGCACCTACTATGTCCTGTATACTAGTGCACTGTATACTATACTATGCTACAGAAAATAAGATCCTAACATAATGTGTAAAATTAGAAAAAATAAATTACCTGCAATTTAATTAAACTTTAGTGGTCCGGGAATATAAATACATCTCCAACAAAACTGCCGATCCTTAAAAAGCGTAATCAAATACATTTGCGCCACAGTTAAGGGCTGATTGCTGCATCATAAGGCTTATAATATATATAATATATATTATAGTATATATTTCTTATATATATGATAAATTATTTAAATATATCAACATCATGGGGTTCATTACTTTTTTTTATTAGTTTGTTAAAAGTACAGTGTGTAGAATTTAGCAGTGAGGTTGCAGATTGCAACCAACTTAATTCTAGTGGAGGAGAATCTACGGTGGCCGTGAAACTCGCGCAAGTCCCTCTCTAGAGCCAGTGTTTGGTTTGTCCATTCTGGGCTACTGTAGAAACATGGCGGTGCAACATGATGGCATCCGTGGAAGGGGCTCCGTTTATATATATCTCCCCCATGGAGATATAAACGGCTCATTCTAAAGTAACGAAAACACAATTCTTATTTTATACACTAATTAAAACATACTTATGAATATTATATTCCATTTCTGCCAAGTCCGTTCCGCTAGATGCCACAACGCACCTTTACTCTGCACTCTACGTGCATGCAATTGACTGTGAAAAGAGGCATGTTGGCACGGTGGCTCAGTGGTGGCTCAGTGGTTAACACTGTTGCCTCAAAGCAAGAAGGTCCTGGGTTCGATTCCCGCCTGGGGCACTGTTGGCACCGTGCTCCGGTGGGTTATCGCCCAATCAGGGGCCTTTCTGTGTGGAGTTTGCACGTTCTCCCCGTGTTCGCATTGGTCTCCTCCAACATAAGGACCCTGACTAAAAAAACGTGCAGAACACTTCCTGTCCTGTCCCTGACCACGGCATGGACCCACCAACTGGAACTGGTCCCCGGGCGCCGACAAAGTGAGGGCTGCCCACTGCTCCTGGCTGCCCCTGGAGGAAGGACGGCCAGGATGGGATAAAAGCAGAGACTATATCTCATCGTTCGCCACTCCTGCATGTGTGTGTGTGTCACCCTCCGCATGTGTGTGGTAAAATGTGTGATTAATAAATCATTCTTCTTCTATTCAAGGAAATAAAATATATACATTTAATATGTGTATATAATTACAATGCAGAACTTATCATGGGGAATTAAGGGACTAACAGAAGTCAAGGATCAGTTTTGTGTTGGACGTTGAACAGTGACACTCTTAGCCGCGAGTCCTCAAACTAGCCTGTTCCCGACCAGGCTAGCTCCAAGGCATATGTTGCCGTGGTAACCCAGCCGGCATATTTTCTATCGGGATCTTAGGAACCCTCTTATCAGGCCCTTATTAGTCAGGCTAGCAGAATTTAGCCTCGCTTATGGCGTAAGCGACCTTTAGGGACCAACAAACACAACAACAACTGTTGTGAATTCTTCTGGTGCTCCTCTCTACACATACTGTAACTGGCTCACATCCTCACAGTTGGGCTTTTCACATCTTTACCCAACACCCTTCGCTGCGTAGGTCCGCAGAGATGTTTAGATGCATAAACCAGGCTTTAGACGTGAATACACCCCCCCCTCCAACCCCCTCCCTGTTCCACTGACCTCCAGCGTGAAGGAGAGAACCACGTCGGACTTGGAGAGCGTGTTCTCGTCCTCTTGGCCCATGTCCATGATGGAGGTGTTGTGGCCCCTCTTCAGCTTCTGCAGCTTGAACTCCCCCCCTTTGGAGACAGGCATGCTCTCCAGGTTGGCCATCAGCAGGTTGACTGAGGAACGCAGCTCCTCCACGTACATGGCCTCCATCTCCTTGGACACAAATTTGGGGAACTTGCCACCCTGCCGACGATGCATACAGAAAGCGAGGTGCCAGGGAGTGATGATCAAACCAAGTAAAGAGTTGCTATTATGTCTATTGAAGGAAAAGTGCAACATTTTTCTATCACAGTTAAAAGATGGGTTCACCATTTTTCAACCCAGGTCTTGAATTGTTGGTTGCCATGTCCCAACAACATTAGCTCTTGTGTTGCAAGACCAACACCAACATAAACACTAAAACTACTGAAAACAGTGAGAAGCTGCAGCAGAGTGGTGAGTTTCTCAATAGTAAAGCGTTCAGCAAGGTTGTGCTACGAACAGTTCTAAATTATGGAAACTGACATTTTAATAAGGCCTGCTGTGAAATATGGCGAACCTATCCTCATTTCTATTTACCTGACCAACCTTCACTGAATTTAAGATATATTCCTCTGTAGTCAGTTATAATGTTAGTATACCACACCAATTCTCAGTCTACCTAAATCATGTGATGAGATTCGCCTGGGCTGACAAACATTTTTGTGCATGGAAATACGTATTTGTGACAGAGAATTGGAGACCGGACTTCATTGACATCTATAGACGTTTTCAGACCAAACAGTTCTGGGGACTCCATGAGAAGAACTGCCCACTAGGGAGCTCCCTCGAGAACTACATACAAGGACTTTTTTTCTGTTTGCATTTGCACCGCCAATAGGAACGCTGAAGTGACGTAAGCCTATTTGTCTGTGTTTTGTCCCATTTTTTAAGGCCACCGTTACGAGTTGTTGTTATAACTGCTAACGCTTTACACAGGTTTTTAAATATGGCGGTTGTTGGTGCTGCATTGGCTCATGTGTTCAACCAATCAATGTACACTTACATCTGGACCAATCACCGTGCACTTATGTCACTCAAGGTTCCTCTTGTGCGGGAGAGTACCTACCCTGAAGTAGAAGCTAAAAAAGTCCCTCAAAATGGCGTTCTAAGAACTATGATCGTTCCCAGTTCCTGCAGTGCGGACACAATAAGAAGAAAAGGGGGGTGGGGGGTCCTCCAACTGTTCGTATAACTATGAAAAAGTTCCTTCGGTTCGAAAACGCCTTATTTTAGAGTGGCAATGGTTCCTAAACTGAACTGCATCCATTTATATCAATGAATAAATAATTACACTGTATACTTCCATTATAACTGGAGGAGCAGCGCAAAATAATCCATCTCATACCTGCTGAAGGTTGGATTCATGTGAAAATCACATTTATCCATAAAAGGGGTGATTAATTGATGATTGTATAGTGAAATCAGAATGGAAAAATTCAGTAGTGAAAACCTTGTCCAATCGTCAAACTATCTATTATGTCCAAAGTCAATATGCATCCATCCATCACCCAGCCCTCCATCCATCCATTATGGCATCAGTGGTGCTTTACCCTGGCGATCTGATCGGCCATTTGCAGGCGTCCGTCCAACTCTCGTCTGATCTGTGCGGCCTGCTCATCAGGGTTATCCAGCTGAGAGAAAAGTGTACACACACACACACACACACACACACCATCACATTAATACAACACTTGAGCTCAGTTCAATTAAACAAACACACATGGGTAACCCTTACTCTTCACAAGTGATCAGTTAATGATGAATTAGATGATGATGAATCTGTTAGGGTATAGGAAGTATTTGTGGCTGAGTGAGAGGTATCTTGATCTATCTAGAAAGTATCTTCCGAAAAGAGGAAAATTGTACAGGAGGTGGTAAAGATTGTTAGATTGTGAGGTTAAATGGTATGGAATGCCATTTTAGTCCAAATTAAATGAATAAGTAAATACATAAATATGCCTATGAAATAAATAAATACGCCTATGAAATAAATAATAATAATAATAATAACTTATTATTATTATCGCTTATGTTTTGTGGTGCATTGTTAATGTGGGTAATGTGTTCTGCCCACGCAATCGGGCTCTATGATATCATAGTTTGTGACGTGTCATTGTGAGAGCATAACACAGGAAGTATAAAGCAGTGAGTCAGAGTGACACGCAGGCAGTCAGACCATACCAGAGACGTGGACTAACATCAGCCTTGTGTCTGCCCTTGAGAAAGCACAGTCTGTGAGTGTATTCATGCACGCATACAGTGAAGGAGTTATGATGATGATGGTTAAAGTCTTCCTCGTACTTCACGTGGCGAGGACAGAAGAGTGAATAGACTAACTTCACCTCAAGGCCTGCACACGGCCTGGAAATCCTCAGTCACTGTTGCTGGCAAGGATGGCAGAACTCCCAGGCCCCTCGTAACCCCCAGGCCCCTCGTAACCCCCAGGCCCTGGCAGGCAGCCCAGCTGGGGGGAAGGCCCATAGGCCGTAGGGGGCAATACAACGGTGTCTGTAGTAGATGGGTTCCCCATAAAGTCGTCTGGCAAGCGTGTCCACCGTCCGTGCGGCCACAGAGGCCCGTGCGAAAGCGGCTCGTGCGAGGGTTGCTTACGCGGAGCACCGAATAAAGATGGAGCTGGAGGCAGCATGCATCGACAAGGAGGCGCATTTGGAGAAGATGAACGCGCCAAGGAATGCGCCGAATGCGGCAGGGACGCACGCATCGAAGCCGGACGCATCGAGGAAAAAGCACACATCGCGGCTACACTAAGGGCCCTCGAGGAAAAGCTCAAACCAGAGGCCGCCCTAGCGTGGCTGAACGCCGCTTCCTCGACACAGGGGTCGGCGCACCAGACCAGGGAATACGTCAACACACGCAGACGAGTGCAGCGAGACAAGGGATGCTCCGCAGCCTCAGGACCCCACCGGCCTACACATGTGCTTCGCTACATCCCCGCCTCGCTCGGACCGCATCTCTTACCTCCTCCTGCCCGCCCCCCGACATTACGAAGGACATCAAGACCGGGCATGGCCGCGGTGCCCCCCAGAGCTCAACGCTATGGAGGACCCCACGACATGGGCCCCTCCCACATGAATGATGACCCGCAGCTGATGGGCCAGCCGATCTCTGCTCCTTCATGGAGCGCCAAAACCACTACTCATCGGGGCTGACGGCTTTCGACAATTGCCCAGAAAACTACCTGCCATGGAAAGCCAGTGTTCAGCATGCCCTGCAGAGAGCTCCGAACCGGCACCAGGTTTGCGTTGGTGGAAAAAGGGCCTGAGAGCTGCCATAGTGGCAATGGCCTGAATCTGAGATAATCACAGCCCATTCATTTGCATATAAGGATTTGAAAGGTTGTCATTATGAAATAATGTGCCATTATGAAATACTGTGGTATTATGAAATAAAAGTGCCCCGAAATAAAAAAAATTGGTTTTATAAAATCCCCTAAAATAAATGTAGTGAAATAGTAGTGTAAAAGTAGTGTTTTGAAAAATCCTTTTTTAAAAAAGGATTTATTTCATAGGCGTATTCATGTGTTTATTTATTTAAAGGCTTTGACTTTGGCCCTTACAGTGCCAACAACAATACGCAGTCATTCATTTCCACACCTATCAAGTATGTCGTTTCAAATGCACAAGACCATAAATGTAAGGTAATATATCATTTGAATATACTGTGGTTATATTTTATCCACCCAAAACAATTTCTCACCAAGATTCTGTCACCATCTCTAACAAGGTACTTTCTCCGGATTTGACTTAAACGCTTATTCTTACATTTTTTGCCATTTCCGAGCATTGTTCAGGGGTCACGGCCCCTCTGGCTGTGTCTCATTCTGCACGTCCCATAATCATTGCCAAAGCATCGCCCGTTGGCTGCTAACTGGCGTGACCTGTCAATCCCTTCTGCTCAAGCTTTCACCGCTTTCAGGCCTGATACTGGGAATCAATCTGATAACCACGTGGAATTCATCAGCTGCTCTACTCCCCCGGGCTGGCGAGCGGGGGGATCGATAACTCACTCTCAAACTCCTGTCCGGTGATTAGGAACAGGGAAGGGGGTCTGGAACAATCCAGTACATGGTGTGCAGGTGTGTGTGTGTGTACATGTGTATGCATTCATATGTACGGAAATTAATCAGATTTTGTAGAAGGCTGTAAGTGTGTATTTGTGTTTTTTTTTTGTATAGCATAATATGTCATATATAAGTTATACGGTATATATACTTAAATAACAGTAATATACTATACGTTGTATATATGATGTAACAATAGTATATGACTGTTATTTAAGTAAGGTATAGTCCATTAAAGGATACATTATGCATATTGTGTATGTGTGTCACTGATCTATGTCCTGTCACTAAACTATGTCCTTAGAAAACCTATTAGCCAAGTTGAAGACAGTTTCAGTTATAACTTGATGTTCTTGCTGTGACATGTTAATCTCCCATTGTTGCATTCTAGGATATGTTCCCTACCCCATAATTGCTCGCCAAGAAGCTGCTTTCAGCAAATTGTGATTTTGGATTGATTTTGTGTCATGTCAAGCCAAGCCAGCATGACGATAGGCGATATGCTTTACTGACCATCCAAGCCAGAGCATCCAGAGCCAGTGTGTGGTTTGTCCGTTCTGGGCTACTGTAGAAACATGGCAGTGCAACATGGCAGCGTCCATGGAAGTGGCTCCAGCCCCATGGAGATATCAACGACTGAATCTATGGTAACGACAACACAATTCATTTTTTCATTTTCATTATACACTAAAATATAATTATGAATATCATATTCCATTTCTGCCAAGTCCGTTCCGCAATATGCCAATAAATTCTACACACTGCACCTTTAAAGCCATAACTGTGGTAAATATTAGTCTAATTCATTATGTTTCAGTGTCAATGCAACATTTCTGGAGCTACTGTAGAAGATATTACAAGCATACGCTCATGTAACGCATGCAAATCAACTCTCGTTGTTGGCTTCAGCAAGGCAAGCACTTTCTGAAGCCCTGGTGTGTGTGTGTGTGTGTGTGTGTGTGTGTGTGTGTGTGTGTGTGTGTGTGTGTGTCTGGTCAGCAGCTTGGAGTGTTCCATGCCATCTGGAGAGGAGCAAGAGAGTGTTTCC
>OMKR01101737.1:0-12767 GCA_900302355.1 Cyttopsis rosea
AATGTGTGTATGTCAGTAGAGAGGCTGTGTGTGTGTGTGTGTGTGTGTGTGTGTGTGTGTGTATGTGTGTGATTGTGTGTATCTATATTTATGTGAATTTATTTGTATTTCTGTTCTCTGTGAATATTTTGTGATTTTATAAGTTGGTGTGGGTCCATATACATGTGTGTGTTTGTCTCTGCGTGTGTGTGCTTCACTTTTGTGTCGTGCTGTATTATTGAGTATTATTGGGAATAACCTTCACATACATCTGCACACGTGACCTACTACACTACACATTTATATAATATTTACACCTCTGTTGAGCTTTTCACAAGAACTAGGAGCCAGAATGTTACCGCTGCTATTCGCCGCCTTTCTGACAGCGAAGTCCAGTCCGAGTCCAGGTCCGCCCATGTATCACTTCCCCCGAAAACGTGCTTTCCGTCAAGTGTCATGATTAATTGGATAGTGCGCAGTTTAAGAAACAAATTGACATTTAGATAACAACCGCTGGATGTGAAATCAAAGCCTCAGGAAACCGCTGAACGTCTCTCCAAAGCGCTCAAGCCCCATGAGGTCTGTAGGAAAGCGCATTCTTCTCGAGTGGCGTCCCTCTCACCTACACAGTGATAATTATAGTCTGTATTTAGAGCTCCCCAGTGGGGGCAATCAGCGTGCTGTGTTGACGAATCGCGAATCGACGATAGCTGTCAAGTCATTATGGCACACTAATTGTAGTGAGAAAATATTTCATAAATATGCAAAACTGCATATTTTCAAACCCACGAGTCTACCTGCGTGAGTCCACCGAGTGAAGACACAGAGGACACCCTATCTCAGCTAAGTACACATTATCTTCCCCCACACGTTATTCCATCATAATACACCATGTGGCTCCAGTAAATTCCAATCATTCACCGCAAGCGCACGTCATTCCGTTGAGTTCCCAGGAGAACTCGCAACCCTGCCTACCTGCGTCCGCTTCAGAAAGCGTCTGCCGCCGCTGCCACCTCCTTCTCCACGGGCCTGTGGAACCGCCGGTCTGCGGTCAACAAGGCCGACTTCATTCCTGCCTTCGCCACCCACTCCGCACTCCAAGTTCTGGCACTCACAGAAACTTGGACTCGTACGGCAGCGACCCCCGCTGACCTTCTCCCACACCCCTCGCTCGACCGGGCGAGGAGGAGGGCCAGGTTTGCTAATCTCGCAGCAGTGGAAATCAACTCCACTCCTCTCCCTCTGCAATAATACCTTGTTTAATTATCATACAATAACTATTAATGATCCACTGTTACGAACGATTACAGAGGTCCTCATCATCCCAAGTCCAACGCCGCGTGAATGTTCAGCTCGGCTCATCATCATTAATACCATCCAAGTCTGCGAGAAATCTTGGGGTAGTGATTGACGACCAGCTAACTTTCTCTGATCAAATTTCCTCTGATCCTCCCGATCCTGCAGATTCACTCTGTACAACATCAGGAAGATCAGACGGTATCTGTCGGAGCACTCGGCACGGCTCCTTGTCCCGTCGCTTGTCATCTCACAGCTAGAGTATTGCAACGCTCTACTGTCTGCCAGCGCTCACTGTTAAACCTCTGCAGATGATTCAGAATGCAGCAGCGCGCCTGGTTTGCAACCAGCCAAAACGTGCGCATCACGCCTCTCTTCAATTCTCTCCACTGGCTCCCTGGAGCTGCCCGCATCAATTTCAAATCCTTGATGCTGGCCTACAGGGCAGTCACTGGATCTGCACCCACACACATTGCATCACGTATCAGGCCATACGCCCCAACTCGCTCTCTGAGGTCTGCAATTGGCTGGTGGTGCCTGCCACTGCACCTGCGTGGTGCCCCAGTGGTGGAAGGAGATCCCCAGCTCGTTACGCTCTGCAGAGACACTCACAACCTTCAAGAAACACCTGAAAACCCTGCTCTTTCAGGAACACTTACCTGATCCTATCTTAGCTATGATTAACTATTCTGTTGATGTTGACGAGCTGTTAAGTTGTTATTTTTGCATAATGCACCGACATGAAAAAGAAAACTAACGACACTACTTTATTCAGATTCCTTACAGCATCTTGTACTTGTATCTGGTGGAATTTAGAAACAGCAGCTCATGCACTTATGTTTGATGTTGCTCCAATGGTTGATGTCTGCTCTGGTTGCTTCTCTCATGTAAGTCTCTTTGTACAAAAGCATCTGATCAATGAATAATTGTACAATAAATGAAAATGTTCTCCAAGGTGCAATACATTTACCACTATAGGGTTATGGTTTCCTCTTGTTAAAATGAGCCATATTTATTTATTCTTTCTTTCTCTATTCCACTCTGGCCATCTCTCACTTTCCTCGTCCTTTGTCTTTGCTATATCCTTACCCCCCAAATATGAATTTAAAAATTAGAAAATAAACCATTGCCACAACATGAGCCACTGGGTTTGATTTTGCAAGGTTACACCATGTGACATTACTTACAACTGAATACGAGTCTATAATATTTTTCTGTGTGAAAAATTCGGTGTAAGTTGTATAGGTATGTCTAACTTTTCTGTCAAAAAAATATTTCTGGTGGCTCATTTTCTCCACTGATCAGAGCTCCTGCTTTGAGCCTTTGAATAAAACGAAGGCAATTTTAACACCAAAAACCTTTTCCATCTCAACATCTTCTCACCTAACCCAGAGGAAAAGTATATTCACCCATAGGAACCAAAACAAGAGTGGAGATCTATATCATTGTTGTGGGATGAAAAACTGAATTTTGCAATCACAAGGAAAAAGCCTTAAGAGGCAGAAAGAGAAAACTGTTTAACAGTTTGGTTCAGAAAAAGGAAAAACTAAATGAACTCTAAAGTTCAGTAAGTGTTTCCTGCATTACAGACTTACACAGACATCAACGCTGAGAGCAGCAGATCTCGGCCTGAAAGGGCAATGGTTTTAGTCATGTCCCGCTTGGTTGCTAAAATGGAGGACCAAGTCAAATCTTTGGTAACATTTTCCCCCATGGCACTATTTTGCAAGGACCCCGTTAAGTGTAGCGCAGTTAGGAAGAATTCTGACTGGTTTACTAGATACAACCCACAACACATTGTTTCACCGAGCTGTGAATGATCTTGCCAGACCTTTCTCCTGCAGGAGAGAGGTCTCGCCAAGTGAGACTACCCCTACTGTAGCTTGACCTGCATACATCTGCTTGTACATATGGGGGCATTACTTATGCCTTCTTGAGTATTTCCGGGTGGTCTTAGCTAAGGGAGAACATAAAAGCAGAACTATTTCTGCCAAAGCTCAGTCACATTGTCATCTACAGTCATCAATACGAATGACTGTAGACTGTCACTAGAGCATCAGAGAATGAGTATATTGAATGACGAGACCAACAAGGCCCCCAACGGGGACACTTTATCCATCTATCGAACACTATCTGCGTTATGTAGGGATTCTTGAGAAGGGATTGATCCTAAACGTAGACCTTTGATCTACAGTACGAACCAGGACTGCACAAAGTGCTTGTCTCTTTGGAGAGACATGCACTTGCGCACTTTGAGCAAGATTTGCTTTTAGCTATGTGATGTACAATACAATACAAGACATCAAAGCTAACTGAGCACTGTTTTCAACAATTCCCAAAAACCTTGTGGGTTACTGCACTATTAATTTTGTGAAATTAATTAGAATTGCTCCAAACTTAAATTATGGGTGGGTCGTGACTAAATGAATGTGAATCCTGAGGCTAGACCAGTTGAGTACCACTGCCTTGGATATATACAGTATATTGCAGTGCCTTTTTTACCTTAAAAATCCCATTACAAAATCTAAAAGACACGTGAACTGTAGTAATATTTGCCAAATTTACAACTTTAGAAATTCTTTGATGTCCATTTTCAAATCGCCAATTGAAGAATAAGAATAGAAGAATCATTTATTGTCATACATCTTTTACCACACACACATGCAGAGGGTAAAGACGACCCGAAATTCACACACACACACATGCAGGAGTGGTGAAACGATGAAATACAGTCTCTGCATTTATCCCATCCCGGCCGTCCTTCCTCCAGGGGCAGCCAGGAGCAGTGGGCAGCCCTCACTTCGTCGGCGCCCAGGGACCAATTCCAGGTGGTGGGTCCATGTTGTGGTCAGGGACAGGACAGGAAAGTGTTCTGCACGTTTTTAGTCGGGGTCCTTATGTTGGAGGAGACCCATGCGAACACGGGGAGAACGTGCAAACTCCACACAGAAAGGCCCCTGATCGGGAGATAACCCACCGGAGCACGGTGCCAACAGTGATCGAACCCAGGACTTTCTTGCTGTGAGGCAGCAGTGCAAGCACTGTGCCACCATGCCGTTATCAACAAGGTGGTCAACACACCTTTAATTCCCCCTCCCTTCCTGTGGTTATTTACTCAATGGAGGTGTTGAGAGAGGCGGCAGAGTACCGAGTTATCAGTGCAATCCTGTTATGCCATCCCACGGCTCATGAATTACTCAACTTGAAAATACAATGTCTTAAATAATGTATACTGTACATATAATATTTATTTTTTGCAGCTTTGCAACTGTGCACTGTGCTGTATGCAATTAACTGTTAATGTTTTTGTGCAAATAGATTTCATATTTGTACCCATTTATACTTATTTTATAGATTGTACATTACATTGTATAGCCATTATTAAAATGTCATATTGAACAGCAATAATTTACATATTCCACCTATTGCACATCTTCCAGCAACTGTTAGAAATACGTAATAAGTCTATGGCTCGAACATGCCAATTCCTTCTTTCAATGTAGTTATGTTCTGCGCGATAGGGATGGATGTCTATGCCAGGAGGGAAAAGGTTAGATTCTTTCAAGGGAGCTTAGCTGTGGCAGTTGCCATGGCGAGAGTTCTCCAAATAAAAACTGATCCCAGCATCCCTGGGCCTCAGAGCATACAGCTAGACCTGTTCAGTCCATGTACCACAGGTGGCAGGGCCACTGACAGTCTACACTTCAAAAATGGCCAGACAGTGCAGAGTGCAGATATTGGTTCTCCGGGCACCAGGAGGGTAAACTAGGGCAAAAATTCTTAAGGAGGCCCTCAGACGCCCATGTTTCTCATAGAACAGCTGCTGAATCATCAATAGCATGACATCCTGAGTTTGTATTGTCAATACCGGTCATGAATAAACAGGTGCCAACTGTGCCCCCTGTTTGTAATGGTAAGTAATAGCATTGTGTAAAATTGTGAAATGGTCATTTGAGGTGGCATCCACTCATCAAAAATGGCATCACTGTAAATACAGCAGCAAGGAGACAAGTAGGGCAGATTTTTGATACATTCAAAATGGATTGTATTACTGTTGATATTAGGTAACTCTGACTGGCAGCTCTTGTTTTGTTTTTTGTTTTTACTGCACTTAAGAAGCATTTCCACCAGAAGAAATTATATAACTTATTAGTTTGTTTGTTGTAATTTGGAGAGTGAATTCTGCACAAGGAAACCTCTATAGAAAAGGTGGAATTGGCTCCCAATGAAAACTGCCAAAAGGTATAGTGGCTGGAACAACCGCTCTACACGGTGTGTGGTATTCGCATGAGAAGTGATGAATGGAACAAAAAACAAAAAAAAGGGAAACAGGAAACATTTTTCAGTAAGATAAAGATGTTGGGAAGAACAACACTGCCAAACAAACAAGGACACTCAGTTGTACAAATTATTCCTACTTGGAACGGATAAAAGGTGTAACAATTTCAGTTGTGAAATATCAAATGTAATGCTGGGTACAACTTGTTAAGAGGAGACATCTTTAATAGACATGATTTTAAGTTCCAGTGCAAACCTTTTTGTGGAAAACTGCTTTACCTTCATGTTTAAAAAGGGCACACTAGTACAGCCTGGGCTTTGATAGGTGTCATGATTCAGATAATATTCTATTATTTTCTTTACGTTTCTGAATCAATTTGAAAATTGTAATATTGATACTTTGTTTGGAAGTTATGCACCCATTTTCCACTAAAATTAAATACCACCATAGTCTTGTAATGCACATCAGATGGTACACTGAAAGGTTGGTAGCAATTCTCATAATGTATAAACTCTCAATATATGTATATAGAATCGTATCATGAGCAATCTCATCAATATATAATTGATTTGATATTGAACCGAAATGTGAACCTTTATATCGAAATCGAATCAAGAGTTCCAGCCCTAATAAGATAAGATAAGTTCGACACCACCGACTATTAATAACTAATTAATAACACTTTATTAATCCCCAGGGGAAATTCAGGGACTATGTGACTATGCAGATACAGATATATTTCACATAGGTTTGTTTGTGTCGCATACATGATAAAACTAAAGTAAGCATGACTTAAGTAAATAAGTAAATATTTGCTTTAGCCAAAATACCTTTCCTGGAAAAAGACGCTAGACAAACTAGATTTTGACCTACCATGGATCCTACCATGGCATCATATAACATTTTGGTTTAAGCTTTTAATTGCAGAGAAGACAATGAATCCATTTTCTTGCTTTATAAACATGTCTGCGTGCGCTGATTTGGCATGCACCCCCCTACCTCAACTAAACAAAACCTATCTGCACTGCTTAAATCAACAACTATCCGATGTCATGAAAGCTATTTTTCTTGTTGTTTTGAGAGTGAGGAAAAAAAAAGATAAGTTATAATGTCCTTGAGCTACAGCAACGTGACATGGATAAACAGCAGTGCGAACTGTTTGAGGAATTACAAGTTCCTACAAGACACGGTTAAATGAGGTCTCTGACAGCTTGGCACGCACTTGCTGTGATTGATAGGTTCTCCCTGCTTGTAGGGAGGCAGCTCTGGGGAAGCTGTTATGACAAATGACGACCAAATGGAGTATTAGAGGGGGGAGTCTCAACCTTTCGGTGGCAAGCTGTATGTCTTCATTCCCAGACTGACTCTCCCACACTCCGTAACTCTGACACTGTGTCCTCAGACCTCGCTCTTTGTGTCACTGGTGCAAATTACATGGGAAAAGTCATGCGCTGTGTTGCACAGACTCGTGTCAGAGCAGGACCTGTCTAATCAGTGGATATGCCAACAGTCACAGTCGGAATATCTTAACAAAACACACCAAAAAGTGATGACTAAGATGCTTTTTAGAAATCACCGGCAATTATCCCTACTAGAACTAGAAAGCCAGTTGCAAAACAGAAGCTAAAATAATATAGAGTTTGAAATGTTTGCTACTCAGCCCCAAAGGTATGAGGAAAATAAACACAGTAATGGCCTTTAAACCAGTTTTGGTGAAATCATGCGTGTCTTGTGCTAGAGCAAGATGTGTTTCGGAAGTTAATAAGACCACATTGATATGATGCCACTAGTTGAACTTTGATTGCTGCAATTAAGTCTACATAGAGGTTGTATTGGATTAATGATTATTTTTCATTATAAACCTTATTGTCAATGTTGGATACAGGGACTGACATTAAGCTGCATCTACTTTAACATTTTTTGGTTTTGATAAATATCTGCAAACTTTAAATGTTTGCAGAGCTTCGTCTTGAGCAGGGCAAAAAAATAAAGGATTGCTTACTAATCTGGTGGACTTTGACCAAACACAAACCAGCAAACAAATATTTCCCAATTCTTATCATCCTGGCTCTTGGGGGGATATATTGTTCCGATAATGCGCTCACATTTCCCTCTGTTCCAAGACAACTCAGCAGACACGGAGAGACTTTTAAATTGGATGCAAGGATTAGGGGTGTAACTGGTTCCTCTGGGTGAATGCCAGGCATTCCCTAAGGGGCTGGAATTTCTTCCCTGCACTATTCCCACTAACCTCACACCCTGCACTGGTACAAATAACACAGCGGAGGCAAAGGCTCTTCAATCACTGGAGGTGTGTGTGTTTTTTCTTTTTAAGAATTATAACCTGGGCTGTAATTAGGAGCATCTGATGAGTCTGACGGCTGCCACTCAAGGGCCAGGGTCTACGTACATATGCCAGAGGGCAGTCTTTACACCTCTGTGTACCCTCACAAACAACAGTGGGGGGTGATGTTTACAAAGGGGGTGGGAGAACGTCCTCATATGGCCCGAATAATCAATCATAATTAAGACGATAGTCATGGAATGACATTTTTCTTTCCCACTAGTTTGCCTCATGCAAGTGCAGATTTATTGCAGGATCACAGTGTTTCAGTTTCCATCATGGGCTCGACAAGCATCACCTTAAGTTTACTTGTGAGTGCCAGTGTCCTCCAGCACTTCTCGGCATTCTATCAGATCCTTCCCCAGTGAGTCTTCCTATTATTTTTAGCAACAATTTTGCCACTGTCAACCATCTCCAGTTTACCCTCCTAAACTTTACTAAAATAGACTCTAGTTACCTCCATATTATATTTATGTCTAAGGGAGAGTGGGGCCATTGTTCCAATACTGTCTGTCAATGACTGGTATGTTGTTTGTATTACCATTGCTAGTCGAGGAGCAGCAGTTTGGGCTGTACCTGACACAGTCTGGCAAAGATTTTCAAACTACAAACTGTGGTCCAAGTATATGAGGACACACCATAGTCAATTTATTGGATGGATATTGCACGTCTCAGTAAAAAGAAAAATTAAAGCATATAAATTATTTTAAGTGCTCAGGATGTTCAGTTGGCCTGATTTGCCATGTTGTTGTTGTACAAAACTGCTCCCAGGCAGTTAGCAGATTGCTGCCAGAAATTAGAACGAAAAAAAATCTAGAGCAGCAACTGTGAGGAGGCTCATAGCTGTGATCAAACGCCCATTACACACCTGTAAACTGCTTAGACTGGATGCCAGGGCAGGTAGGGCTCAGTCTTTTAATTTCTCCTTGGCATAGTATGTCATGCTCAGTCCTACATAGAGCATGTGCAATAGCAGTCAATCCAGGTAAACAACTCCAATTATGATGAACCAAACACAGTTTTTTATAATTAAGGACTAGTTTACTCAAACTCATCCTTATTCCCCTTACTGTTTATGTCCAAGAAACGAGTAGGCCCATCTGGTTAGTTAAAACACAAGAGCCATCGGCTGAGCAATTACTGTTGATGTGTTTTTAACGGATGGTATTTAACAGGCAATCCGGTCTTACAAAATACATCTGTAGTAATTATAGGTTATTATTAGTCATTATAGGTTTGGGTGAGAGCAAGATATTTGACTTAGGATGGAGGTGGATAGCTGTGCTAGTTTTCACTGTTGTTCTTTCCAACACCTGAGGATTACAGTAGATTGAAGCACCAAGTTCTATATAATTTAGCTGATAATAATAATGAGCACAAGACTTTGTCTTCAAGTTAGCTAGGCACATATTATTATATTGTATATTTATATTTAGAAATATATTGTATATTTAGAAAATTTGCCCCAACGCCCATCATCATAATAAACAAAAAATCACCGATGCCAATTAAGGATTTGTTAAATCCAGGTATAGTTCTATATTTAAATATACTGGGGATATTCAAATGGTAATCTTCCACAATTAAGAAATGTTGGTTCTTTGTTGTTCTCCACACGCTCTTTAGTACCAACATTCCCTGACCAGCTTTGCATAAATGTCTTTTAGCACCTAGTCTTTTGTATAGGCCTGAGTAATGATGATACTTTCTCACCACCACACACCACCATGGACTAAGCAATTTAATTAACATGACCAACGTCTCCAGTAATATTTACAGATGTTAATTTAGTTTGCAAAACAAAGATATGTTTGCAAGTACTGACTTGGCTTTGCAGATCTGGTTTTATATTTACAGAACTAACCATATTTACAACTCATTTCAACTGTTCAAACAGGCCGTTAATGAACCCTGCCAAAAGCAACACTCACATATGTAATTTCATAGTGTATAGGCCTCCACTTTATAAATTGCATCAGTGTTGTGCCCCTATGTAAACTTGGAAAGGGGTGGATTTTTTTAAAGAGTTGAACGTACGGTAGCAGCCAAGCCATAAATGCTTAGTGCAACTTATTATTGTTAGCCATAAGAACATAGTGCATGCAGCAGTCCATTAAATGATCTCTAAATGCTTATGATGAAATGATGGTATAAATGAAACTTTACTAAGGAAGCCTGCAGTGAGGATTTCACTTACCCTCCCTCACTTTCTGCTTCCTCTGAGCTTTGACCCGCAGCTCTTATCCCTATGCCGCTACCCGCGGCCCTCTTCCTACGGGTCGGTGTGGTCCTGTGAAGAGGGCTGGCCCTGCGTGCCCCGCTGCCTCCGTCTGCTCCGCTGTGCTGTCCCTTCAGTTCCTCCCTCACTTGGTCGTGCAGTGTGGGTAGCGCATTTTTCAAAGCCTTCATCTCATCCTTCAGCTCCGATACGCACTTTATCAGTGCTTCAAGGCGATCCAGCACCTCAGCCTGGCTGTGTGGCATACCTGGGCTATCTACCAACATTGTGCTGGCAGACATATCGCTTGTGCTGTTTAGGTAAATCGCAGGCCAGGAGCCTCGTCGCTTGGACCTGAGGACTTGGTACCAGACCACAGCCATGCTGATGCCAGCCACCCCGGCCAACGCTCCCAGAACCATCCCCTTGCTGTTTCCTTGGGCCATGCTGTGGACATACAGAGAAAGTGTAGGAACTGAAAGTTACACAGTGTTTATCATACATATTGCTGAATTTATGTAAGTGGTGGAAATTTGGAATGCAAATTCCATTCAAATCGGTCTCTACCGGTAGTGATGATATGGCTACCATTTTACACAATGTATTAATTTGTTTAGTGCTGATATTGATTGCTTTCCAGCTACTATATGCAGTGTTGGGGAGTAGTGAACTACATGTAATTAAACTAGTAGTTTAACTACATTTTGCAGTAGCTTGCTGGTAGTTCAACTACATTCATATTTGCATATTGATTCAAGTACTGAAATTACTTTTTTGACATTTTTTGTGTAGTTAACTACAAACAATTTTGGGCCATAAAAGGAAATGAATTATTTTTTGTTTTTATTTTATTTACCATTGCTTCTCTACTGTAATTGAACCCCCTTTTTCTTTCATCCTGACCGCTGTGAAGGCATTCCCAGGCAATGCATTCGTCAGGCAGCCACCACCACACACTTGACTGTGCTTGCTCAGTGCTCATACTAGGTGTCAATTAGTCATACGTATTGCTATTTATTAACAAATATTCAGAGAAGTTGTTGCATGCTATTTTAGAAGTGACCTGGCTAACTGAACTGAGTAATCCTGCTTGGTGCAATACCCCCACCTGGACTCTAGTTTCTGGAAGACAGGTGTCTGACCGATGGCCATTATATCCAAAAACAAAGCTGACATTCCTTGCATTTTCCCATGAATAGTGGGGTCTTTTATTCTTTTGGTTTATGTACGACAAGTGAACAAAACTCAATTGATTGGCACTTTTTTGCTGGTATGTGACCTTTTGTATTATATTTTGTTATAATTTCGTATCACCTGTACATTGTCAATTTGATCTTTTTTTTTTTACAAAGTAGTTTGAACTACTTTTTCTAAGTAGCTTTAGTTAACCAGACTAGATTTCTCCCTAGGGTAGCTTTGCTGTAGTTCAACTTCTTCCATTGTGAAGTGATCGGTAGCTTGCAAAGCTCTGCTTTCAAAGTAGCTTCCCCAACACTGGATATATGACATTCCAGACATTAGCACAATAATGCCTGAGTGATACTCTCTCACCACCACACCTTAATGGAGAAGGATGGAGAATACCTCAAATGCACAATAGAATGCTTTCTGTTGTGCATTTTAGTTATTCTCCAAACTAGCAAAAAAAGACAAGTAGATTCCTCCAACGGTAATTGCTCTGTATTTGAGCGAGATGTACCCGAATGTAACTCATTTATTGGAATTAAAATATTCGTGAAACAAAGTCACTTTATTCTGAATTTAGCTAAATGTTTACTGACGACAGATTCGAAGACCACTGACATTTGAGATGTCAGAACTTCCAGGAGCAGCCGAGCCTTGGTGTTCCCTACTGTCAACACATTCACAAGCACCCTTCACCTGCACGGCAGCGCGGGCTGTCTGGCCAACTGGATAATCGTACTAATCACTTAGCGAGATAGTAAGCCAGCAGCGCCGGAGGGAGCTCAACGAGCCTTTCCCACCAAACACACATCACACAAAGCCAGCGACGACCTGTTTCGGATAAACACGTCTTTACCACCAAATAAGAACCAAAATAAGAACCATGTTATTACACGAAGCAGAACGTGTGGCAGTGCCGGCTGGGTTCAATGCCGGTAAGGTCGGTAAGATACCATGCGAGGCCAGTTATAACACATTCCTTCTGTTACAACTCGATAATATTATGTCAATATTGTTATAACAGTGAAATAAGAGCAGTGTTGTATCAAACATGTAACAATAGTTAGTTTAGAGAACGGGGTCTTACTGTGGTTTAAGCCGGGACACTTGCTTCTCGCTGGCCCGGACCTGTCTGACACCTACTTGTGCAACTGTCAAAACATTCCGACCTGAAGTCGGCGCGACGCGCAGATAGGTTCCGGGTTCAATGTGTCAACGAAAACCAGGGGATTATGCATTGAGACCGAGGTGTACTTTACAAGTGAGATGACCTCGTCTCACCCTCTCACATGTTGATTTGCCCGTATTTATAATAAAAAAATAATAATTATAAAATAAAAATATATATATATATAAATAGTAAAAAAATAATAATAATTACAATCATAATCATAATAAATTATTGTTGTTATTATTGTTATTATTATTATTATTATTATTATTGTTGTTGTTGTGGGTTTTAATTC
>OMKR01101744.1:0-12260 GCA_900302355.1 Cyttopsis rosea
AAAAAAAGCGGAACCTTTAGTATAAAGTCATAAAGGC
This sequence comes from Cyttopsis rosea, assembly GCA_900302355.1. Taxonomy (NCBI): domain Eukaryota; kingdom Metazoa; phylum Chordata; class Actinopteri; order Zeiformes; family Parazenidae; genus Cyttopsis; species Cyttopsis rosea. Next base: position 38 of record OMKR01101744.1, read on the forward strand.
GCCGGGGGCATTTGGAGGGAACACCGGAAACCCTTGTTGTTTCGCGCAGAGGGAAAGTGGTAATAGCAAATGAACACATTGTAGGATTTTTCCACCTTTGCATTTGATCATAAATCACATAAATCCGAATCACACTTAAATATTTTTTATGCAGACCCAACAAATTAAGTCAACATGTTGATCAAAGTGAAGGTAAGGAAAGCTCATATGACATGTGCCTCCATCACTGCCCCAGTTAAAGAGACATTTGGCCTATATTGTCAAATAACAATAAAAAGAATAATAATAAATCTCCTTTGTGTTTTCTCTCCATAGACGCTCACCGGCAAGGAGATAGAGATCGACATAGAGCCCACAGATAAGGTAGTGATTCGATTTGTGCTTCGTTTTCCCCTCATCGAACTGTAAACTAGTCATATCTTATAACAACGGTTGTTTATCTACGTTCACCCAGGTGGAGCGGATTAAAGAGAGGGTGGAGGAGAAGGAGGGGATCCCTCCCCAGCAGCAGAGGTTGATCTACAGTGGCAAACAGATGTGAGATTTCCATTGAGACACCGCTACCGACGCCGATGATTCACGCGCCGTCGTAGGACCTACAGCTTTTGAGATGCGATCGAGAATCACTCCGGCGCGTCGTTCCACACAGCACGCCGCCCTCCGATACCGCGTATTCGCGGCCAATCGATCGCTTGTGCCGTCTTCCATCCTCTTCTCTTGACTTGTGCATGTCTTCGTTCTCCGCTCCATCTCTTTATGTCGTCTTCCCACTCCTTGTTTCCCTTCAATCATCCCTTCCAAAACCCCTGTCACCTCCCACGCCTTCCACCGGACCCTTTCATGGGGTGTGCCCGGCAAACTCAAACTTTCTCTCTGCAATCTTCTTCATAAAACACCTGTCTTCTCCTACCTGTCCCAGAACCTGATCATTTTACATCAGTCTTCTCCAGCTGATCTGGAGCGTTCTCCTGCGGCGCCCTATCTCAAATGCATTTATCCTTCTTTATGCTTCCTCTGTCAATGTCTACGTCTCTGATCCATATGTAAGAACAGAAAACATAGACATCTCAATGATCTTTTTCTTTACTGTGATGTTGATGTTGCTTCTCAGAAGTTCTTTATTCTCCAAGAAAGCCATTTTTGCTTGTCCAATTTGGCATTTGATTTCTTCCAGACATCTTCCATCTTCATAGATCCTACTTCCCAAGTATGTATTGCATGTATTTGGGATAGTTAATCCATTGCAGATTCATACTATTCACATTTAAAAACGTAGTCTGTAATGTAATGTTTTATTACTGCATCTCAGTAATGCAAACATTAAAACACATTTCCTTTCAAAGTAAATTTAAGACAGATTTATACAACTAAAGATTGTGTGTTGCAACCAGCCTCACATTGGACAAGTTATCCCTCCATTCTGACTTTAATTTCACTCCCGGCAGGCACACTCTTGTGTTTTGTTTTACTTTGGAACATGAGATGTTTGCTGTACTATCATCCATCAAATGAAATTCTCTCAAACATTTTGCCACTGAGCTGATTAGCAACTGAAACGTTCTATCTTATTTGGAGGTTTAGCTTTAGAAATGATAAATTGGTCATTTTAAGATGTGTCGTAAATATTCCATCGGGTTTGGTTTTTTGATGCGTACTTGTAATCTGATCGCCAAGTGTAATGATGCTAATACATATATTGTGCACCCTTTGAGAATTTACAGGACCTTATCAATTGTACAGACAGCCCTTTGAGACTGTAACTGTGATTATAAATAAATAAATAAATAACAGCTGCACAAATATACTTGACTAGTTTACAAAATAGACATTTGTAAACACAAAGACCTTTTTAAAACTGACTTTGCTTTCACTTCTCAGGAATGATGAGAAAACCGCAGCAGACTACAAGATCCAGGGTGGGTCTGTCCTCCACTTGGTCCTTGCGCTACGTGGAGGTGCGAAGCTATGTCGCTGTGGCAGAAGCCTCTACTGCGCTCTGATGGTGTAGCCACCCCCCCACCAGACCTGCTTTAAGCCTCGCGACATCGATTGGACACATCGGACACAGCCGCCGGTTGCATGTAAGCAACCCAGAGCCCTTTGTAGTTAGAGTGAGGCCCGGTTAGAGCTGTTGCCATCATTTTGCTGCCTTTTTCGTATGCAAAATTGTTGAATATCCCCACCAAAACGCTGTACAGGCAAAAAGTATGTTAATCTGAACAAAGGTTACTTAGCCAGAGGAGTAAGGGAAAAGCACAGGAGGATGTCACTGAAAAATAACATATGGTCACAGATTTATCCACGCATTGAACCCACCCGAGTTCCACCGGCGCACAAGCAGCCTCAGAGTACAGGCCTGTATGTTAAGCTCTCGCTTAGCCGTTCCCGATACGTACACCTGTGATCGATTTTATTTTACTTTTCTTATTATTTTCCTGTTCCTGACGGTTTCCCCCTATGCAGTATAACAGTGCATCACAAATTATTCTTTGAAATAGCTTATATTTGCTTGATGGTTTACTGTGGAGCTCTTTACAATGGGTGCGGGCTCCTGTCAGAGTGTATGAGATAATATCAATATCTCATATATAATACCAGTGACGCATAGATATATTGCAGTCTGTTTGGGTCGGACAGGAGATGACTTGAGGTTACAAATGTTAAAGGCATTCTTTTTGTTTTTGAGAATTGGGGGAAAAAGTTAATTTGCTTTGATTAAGTCTGATGTCATGTCGGGTCATGGTTGTCAGTGGAATAAAGACGACGTTTACACCCAGAAGCACATCATCTGCCATTTTGACTGTATTCACAGGAAATGCCTTTATGCATGTCACAATGGGATCCGTTGTAAGAATGTTTTTTTTATTTTTTATTCTCATCGCACACTCATCATATCTTGTACATGTACATTTAAACACAGGAAAAAAAGAACAAAAAACACGTGGTTCAGATTGAAAACCAGTTGAATATGCTGTGTGTGCACTACTGCAAAAGGTAACTGAAACTCTACCACTATGTCAGAAGTAACATTCATAACTGGCTGTTTGCCCTTGTGGGGAAAAATCTCATATTGCAGAGAGTAAAAACTAGGTTTTTTTTTCATCACCGTGCATAACAATGTTTCATGTAATTATCACCTGTGTTCGTACTCACTGACTGCTTCCTTTGGTCCGTTTCAAAGCTATAACTGAAATTTGAATCCCTCTGAGGAGACATGGCAGCAATGTATCGGGGCAGGGTACAACTGTGTCACCACAAGTCACTGACCAAAATTCTTAAGGAAAAAAAACCCTCAAAAGTGGACAGCTAATCCAGAACTCAAATAATGCAAATATTGGACCAGTTACTAAATTGGCAGTTTGCATTGCAATGTGATATTTAGGTGCAGACGGCGCTTTTTTCAAAATTAAAAACATTTAGGGCTCCATTTATAAACAGCTCATATAGGGAATTTTTGGGCTTAACCCTAAATCAGAATGATAAACTATAAAAAAAAAAAAAAGTATACAAAAAACATCAGTCATTCAGTTAAGTGTATAACACTGCATTTTAGCCTTTGTTATATTTGAAAAGTCAAAATGCGTTGCTGACAGTGAAGAGGTGAACGCTTTAGATTTGTCACAATTTAAAGTAGCTATACATATATACTAAAAAGATACAGTTTAGTAAATTATACACATTCAAGACATTTTATCAGTTAAGACTAAAACTCAAAGAACTAAAGCCAACTAGTTGTGTGTTTGCTTGTACACATATATTCACGATATGTTACTAGAGCAACTTATATAATACTGGCCTGTCCCAACTATTACGCGATACATTCTTGATAAGTATGTGTGCTTCCCTGACTGATCTAGTTCTACCATCGTCACTGAGTGCTGATTTAGCTTTGGATTACCTGTAAGACTAAGTCGTATCTCCTGAGGAAAACCTAAAAGCACCTGTTGGAAGTTGTTGTTAGTGTTTTTGGCATTGTGTGTGTGCGAGTGAGTGAGTGAGTGAGTGAAAAGGCAGTGGGTAAGCCCAGAGTGGAAACACAACATTGGGTGTTGGTTTGTGTGTGTGTGTGTGTGTGTGTGTGTGTGTGTGTGTGTGTGTGTGTGTGTGTATATATATATATATATATATACAGTATATACATAATATCAATAGCCCATGTCATATATATAATATTTCTATATTTTATCTTTCTATATTATATATTTTAGATTTAATATTTCTGTACCGACCCGGAAAAATTCAACTGCATAGTCCCTGATCAAAAACACATTACTTCCCTTGAACAATGATTCATTGAACCACCCACCGCCCTCACCACACACACACACAGGCACACACTGTCTCACACACACTTCTACCACCACACCTCTTCTCACTTCTCTTATCAGCACTCTGTAAATGCCTCACGTGCTACCTGAACTGTGTGCTCAGCTCTGCACCGCAGCTATCTGGCACAGTCATTATTTTAAGGCTTTACGCACACAATCCCTCCACGCGAACACACCCTTCTGATGTCTGTCTGTTGCCATGGTGACAGAGCCCGGGCGAGCGCGTGTTCTGCCGGTGAAAGTTTGACCCGATGCCATGTCCCATTTCACCACTCTGTCTCTCCCATTCAGTTCACACACACAGTGGACGGTGGATATGAGTAAAACAGAACGTTACAAACCAGTCATATATAATGTTTGACTTCAAAGAGGATGATCAATACCAGTCATACATTTCTGGTCGGGGGGGGGTCAGCTTCATAGTCGGGGACTTAAACCTGCTGACCGATATATTCAGCTAATCCATGTGGCGGTGGTATGCAGCACCCTGTGTATAATTCAAGAGACCTATGAATTAGTGAAATGGGTCGTGCAGGCGCCCGTCAAACTGGCCTTCACAGCACTTCCAGAGGACTGTGGAGGCTTAATCATACATACTGTGTTGTAAAAGTAGTATAAGTACTATACACCTGTGTGTGGTGCACGCATGCTCATGTGCACCCTAAACTTGAAATAAGAACTGCTCTGGGTGTGTCGCTCCCTTAATTTATATTCATAGAGAAAGTCCAGTTTACTCACTAGCCAAAGCCTTTAATTTGTTATGGGAAACAAACAACATTTCTATCCAGCGAAGCATGCAATAAACAAAGAGCTCCAGCGATTAATGGCGGAGGCGTTGATAATTCTTGACGATTCAACTAAGCCATAGTACAACGGCCCATCGTGGATCTTTGAAAAGGGAGAAAGCCCCCTAATGAGCCATTTAATACCCAACTGGCTTCCCCTTGCTTTCCATGAGCTGCGTAATTCGAGTTCTGTGTATGACGACGACCTCATCGATCAATCAGAGAAACTCTGTGGTGTCCTCTAGTGGACACTTCAAAAACTGCACATTTTAGATGGAAATTGCAATGCATTTCTAGCTACAATGGCCGCTTGAGCTTTACAGGTGATACCTCTCATTTACCCACTCATACCAACAGGCACAGAATGTCGAGCTCAAGGACACTTTACAAGTTTTTGTTAGGAGGAGCAGAGGGATCGAACCCGTAGCCTCTGGTTACCAAATGACCATTCTACCTCCTCAGTTATTGCTGCCTCACTTAATGAGCATTGAGTTAAGGTTTTCATATTAACAGGGTAACTTCTCAGGTCTGGAATGTGTGGAAATACATTCCACACACAGAGCCAAAACAAAAATCACAACCACATTTTGTTAACTATAGGGACTGAAAATCGTGTTTATTCCTGACACAATATAATATGTATACTGTAAAAATGTCTATATATGATTATTTTACCTTTTGTAATTTCCCATGTCATAATGTTGCTGCGAAACACCTCTTCAATATCAGCTTGTGTCATGTCACCAAACTGATGACAGATGTTTTTAAATCTTATCTTCCTCTCTCACCCTCCACCTCTACTCCAGTAACAGACAGCCCTGCCCCACCTCCTCCGCCTCCCCCAGAGGACATGGCCATGTTTGAGGAGCCGTCGCCTCCGCCCCCTCCCCCACCCGTGGACTACGAGGAGGAAGAGGCGGCGGTGGTCCACTACAATGACCCCTACGCCGACGGAGACCCCCAGTGGGCCCCCAAGACCTATTTAGAGAAAGGTACGCAGCCGGCTCTAAAAGGAGGTAAATGCAAGGTGTGATGTGAGGCTTTTATCCCGATTAACCTTTACATTTATTTCTGCTCGCGCCTTCCCTCACAGTTGTGGCCATCTACGACTACTCCAAGGACAAGGAGGACGAGCTGTCTTTCATGGAAGGTGCGATCATCTACATCATCAAGAAGAACGATGACGGCTGGTTCGAAGGAATCTGCAACGGCGTCACCGGCCTCTTCCCCGGAAACTACGTTGAGTCCATTATGCACTACGCAGACTAAAAAACAAAACACGAATCCTCCACGGTCATAAGATGTGCAGTATCCAACCCAACAATAGCAGTCTCCACAACAACTCCCCTTTGGAGTCAAGTGCCATGTCCCCGTTGTATGACAAAGTGGTGGTTTTTGGGATGTTTACGCATCCCCAGCAACAGCCACCTCAAAAAGAAAAAATCATAAAATACTAAAATACATAAAATGAGAGCCAGTGGCTTTGAAATGCCAAGACAGACTGCATGTTGGTTTACACTGTTTTCTAAAGGGAGGAGTTAAAGGGAAAGTCCACTACAAAGCTAAATTGAACTCATTTAAGGCATTGATGAGTAACTGTTTAATGCCTACTGTACACCAAAGGACTTTCGCTTGGATTTTTTGACAAATTTTCAACATCTTAAGACAATCATGAGGAGATAGATCTCTTGTCTTTAGGGTCGTTCAGAGCGCGCCCCCGTCACCGGCAGCTGTTTGAGTTGAGATGGTCAGAAACTGTTCAGTCCAGACTGGGAGAATATCAGGTTTAATATTATCTTTAGTTTTCAATCCCGGCTCGTATGGTGTGAGCTAGAATCCCAAGATGTGTGATCCCCTGTGGTCACTGTCCTGCTATATCCTGAAAAAAAGTCTTTTGAAAGTCTTTTGGTGTATCCCTGTCATAAGTCTAGGACTAGTGACAGCGGCAGTATCACAGTTAGGAAGAACTACACCGACCGGGTTAGCTTGCTATCTAGCTGGCGTAGCAGACTTCCTTGGTGGGTTCAGATGCCTGAGGGCTATGTAACTCAGACAACTGAAAGTTACGTTTATTCTGTAGGTAAGCTGCTTTTCTTTGAATAGAGGAGAGATCCAGAGTGGAATTGTCCTTTCAAGGCCTTTTTTTCTACCAACAGTCTCACACATTGTCGAAAAGCTGAAGTGCATTTTACATTTCAGAGAATTGACTCGCTGTATTTAAAAAAAAGATCCAAATGCTAATTTCACGGACACAGACTAAACCAATCAATAGCAAGTGCGTCTGTGAATCTGTATAAGCATACAGCCGTATATTAGCATTTAAACGGCTCTATACTTATCCATCCCTTTGTTTACATTGTGCACCAGCACACCAGTCTTCTCCCTCGTTACTAAATTAAAAAAATGATCCATTTTACTTTATTGGAAAAGTTCAAAAGGACAAAACAGATATCGACAAAGGCACTCGGACACAGTCAAAATAGTCCGATGCCGGTGATATCAATGAATTACTGATGGTGGGCTAAAAAAAAGAAAAAAATAACCTCAGAGATATCTATCTACTATGCTATGTGTGGGATGGAGCAGAGGCCACGGGAACAAGCTGGGCGGGAAACGAGGGGACATCCGGAAAAAAAAAATACTGGGAAAAGTGATTGTACAGAATCCATTACTAAAAAGATATGCTTATTTCCGATGGAGTTTCTCTCTGTTCTGATAACTTGTATATATTGTACTGTGAGACGCTGCCAGTGCATTCGTCAGTGGTGTGTGTCTGTCGGTTTCCCATCGGGCATCACAGCGGGCAGCGGTGGAGAGAGGTGGTGCCAAAGTCGGAGGGCTTTTAATTTGTATTTTATATCGGTCGTTTATAATTTATCAGAATATCCTTTTTATTTGTCACGATACAGTGCCATTTTTACTTTAGCCAAGTGGTTACACGCAAATCATTTTATTTTTTATTATGGAAGACAACCGTTTCTTTTTGTTTTGGGTCGAGATGAGCGTCACTATCACTTTGGGTTGTGCTGTCGGGCTACTGTAGCAAAATGTCCCTGAGTTTTGTCTTGCTTCAAACTGCAAATGTGAAGAAGGGGGAAAGGAGCGATTATTGTATGTTTCACGTCGTCGCGTCGTTTGTTTGTTTTTGTTTTTGTTTTTTTCCCATTGTGGTGAAATAGCTGCACTGATGAGTTGTCAACAACTTTGGACATTTTGATTGGTTTGGTCTCTTCAGGCACTCTTACTGACCTGAAACCCGTTTAGAGAAGTTATTTTCTATCCTGTCAGTGGTTACTGGTATGGTGCTTTACTTTGGTGCTCGATACAACCATGATCACCTGCCGTAACAACCTCAACACAAGGGCCAACCTGTCGGGAACTCTTACTCATGGTAATGTGCTGAAGGATTTCTTTCAACTGTTTTTTATAACAAAGGGGAAACGTTCAACAGTTTTGAATGTATCCTTAATCATTTTCTATTAAATCATAGTGAATGTAGGCAAAGCAGCAGTGCATTGTGTGCACTAAATGTACTAGGGATAGATTCATCCTCTGTTAGTTACACTTTTTTATTTATATTTTTATGGAAACCGAAGAGAGGTTTGTGCCACACACAAACAATAGATAAAAACATTGTCATTTTGTCGTTCTCATTAGAGGTTTGGTTCATGTCAGTTTCTGACTAGTTTTTCGAGGCCTGGTCCCTTCAGGACGAGGGAGCTGGAAGTGACACAAACTTCAACACAATGCTGATATCAAAGTGTGATAACTACTTTTAACTGCTATGAAGTTTAACGCCTACTAACAGAATGATTACTGGCATGATTATTATTCAACATCTTGGTCGTCTCTTCCTTTATCAAAAGTGAAATGTTGTGAGAATGTGTACAGGGAGGTCTGTGGCGTAACCGATCAGGACGCACGAGGTCGTTTCTGTAAAGTGGACGTCTCTGTGAACAGTGTTTCATTCAGCCTTCGTGCATGAAAGTATCAATACGGACGGACACAGTGAGGTTTTTTAACAGGCATTGAATTGCCTTTACAACATCCCATTACTGATTGTATTTTTTCCATCATTAAAGTCATTTTTACAAAGAAACAAACTTTTTTTCTACCTGAGGCATTTCTAACTCTGCATTGCATTCTTTTTGTTTGTTTGTTTGTTTTTGTCTTTGTGTCTGAGACTGCTGAGGAACGCCTGCTAGCAGCTGTATGTGACAGATTTATTTATACATTTCTTAGAGAAGTCAAGAGACAACCACTGATGTGCAGAAACTTTGTAATGTTTACCACTTAACGTCTAGCATTTCAGGGCATCACAGCTCAAGGCGCCTTTCTTTGATGTGTGTATTTCTTATGATGAAACGTGAAAAAAATAAGGTGATCTGTAACTTAAATGTTCATGGGAACAGAATCCGTAAATTTGTCTTTTCTCCTATTGGCTTGTACATATGATGATGTGTTCATTGAAATTTATGTACAGTCCTTTTGTAATAAACAGCTCATTGAAACAATAAACCAGACTATCTTGTGTTCCGTCAGCTCATAACAATATAGTTTCAGTTCCTAAATATCACACTTTATTGCCTCCAGGAAGGTACATAACTTGCAAGGTCTGGACACCCAAATGTTTGAAAATTATACCACCCTTAACAATGCTGCAATGTTGTGGGAACCGCAAAACAACTCTTTAGAAAAATGGTTTGGAGCTGTTACAGGAATTAAGAACTTCCAAAATAGCTACGACAACATATACAGTATAGTACAGTGGCTCTCAGCTCAGGAATCACCTCTGTCCTTAATCATATTATTTGAGCCATTCAAATTGATTCCACAAAATAAATAAGCGCAGTAATCCAAAATGCTAAAAAACATTAAACTCATTTCCTGTGGTTCCAAAATACTGTTTTTATGTAGACAGCAATGAAATGCAAAATAGCAGGGAGACCACGGAATTGCTTTGCTTTGACAAAATGGACGTCTATGTCTGAGGTCCATTCGAAACGGAAAAGAGAGTCTGCACTGGGGTGGATCCGGGCTGAAGTTGATGCCGACCTCATTAAGGTGGATTCAGGGAGAGCCTCGACCAGAGGGAGGTAGAGGGATGAAGTCTGGCGGAGCTTCTTCTGGGTATATATTGTGAGGTGGAGCACCCACAGGCTGCAGGCTGGGCTTGGTGAGACATTCTCCATTGGATATTGTTATAAATGGAAGGCAATGAAAATTTTACTTTCCTGCCAAAACATTTTATTTTTCACTGTTGTATGTCACGTGTTAAAAAAACTTTCTTTAACGCTTGCAGTTGTTTCACTTGCATATCTGTGTTTGTGGTTCTAAAGAAAATGATGGAAGAAATAACATAAACATGTCAACATCAATGTATGTTATAAGTGGAAAATAATCTGACAGATACCTACAGTAGTGTCAGATACTTAGAATTATCTCTACCTGGCAGAATTTACCTAAATCGCCCAACAGCGCCATCTGGTGGACAACATCACAAATTACCTCACTAGAAAGTCTGTTATTAACATAAACGATCCAACGAAATGCGACTATTTCAATACAACACATTGAATTTACATGTGAAATATTGTATGAAATAATCCAAACAAATATAACTAAAAATCCTACGAACATAGATGAATTCCAACTATGTAAACACAAAGCCAACATCTACCGACACTCAACTCCCACCCACTGTAGACTGTATATTTCCCACAACGCACTGCTGCATTGGATGGAGTTCAAGGGTCAAAGGGTCAAAGTTCAAGGTTTCAAATCAGCCTCAATTACTAAATAGAATATTAAGATCTTAATACAAAAATTTTAAATGAAATAAAAACCGCAAATACCATAAATTAAGTCATATAAATTGAAAACCTAAATAATTTTGATTTCTTTTCACATGAGTCATTCAGTGCCCTCGACCGTACCCTTGTGGCTGGACAGAGTGGAGGCTCTGCTCACTGCAGCCTGGTAGCTCTGGTACAGGACACTGCAGTACTAAACAGTGGAGAATGAGATGTGATCACCAAATATGTATTTATTAATACACAATGACCAATGTAACAGAGGCTAATATGTGTGTCTAGGTATATAAGATGAGATGCAAAAAACACTTGCAAATAATTGCTAAAAATAAAAAATAAAAAAAATACAGAGCTAAAATAGAAATGGACAAAACTGATGTACACAATGAATAAAAAATATAACTTGTCAGCCCAGTCGGTGGGCATCTGTGGTAAAGGGCAGTATAGTGGTGATACTGGCATTATACGATAACAATAATTATTACTATTACTATGATCATGATTATTAGTATTATGCATAAGTCTGATTATACAGTGTCTCTCCGCAGTGGTCACACATAAGAGGCTGGAAGCCTCAAAACACAATTATGTTATGAATACTTTATTCATTTTTAATTTTTAATTTTTTTTTACTTTTCCATTTTTGTTTCGTTGTAGTGAACCACCCTCGCAGCACTGTACGCTTTATCGTGACTGAAAGGGTCTCTGACCTTGGCCACTCTGATGGAGTTCACCCAAAGGGAGAGTGTGAGTTCATCGTCACAGCACAGGAACCTGATGCACTGCGACTCCATCTGGACGTTGGGATGCTGGGAGACGAGGTCAAAGGTCAAAGGTCAGGTTCGGATCAAAGGCAGGGCACACGGGAACCTGCAGTTCCCAGAGCGGCCACCAGATGGCAGGAAACACACGCGTTTGGCGAATGCCACCAAAAGCTTACGGTCAGAGTTCATATGAATTCAGAATATAGTGTTGATGATAGTATTGACAGTATTGATGGCTGAAACAAGAACAACATTATCAAATAGTAAATTGCTTGTACTATTTAGCCTATTATTTATAATAAAGAATAATTTAGAATATTAGAATATTCATATTTAGAATAATAATTTACTATGTAGAATATTACTGTTTATAGGAATTGGATTTAACTATAGATATGGAAAGACAAGGTTTCATAATCTGGTTGACACGCCAAGCCCCAAATCAGCCTTTATACCGGGTGGTCATGTTTTCCCTCAACGCCATTGGTTAAAAGCTAGATATTGTAAATATATTGTATATATTATATATATTC
>OMKR01101759.1:0-15366 GCA_900302355.1 Cyttopsis rosea
GCAGTGCGACGTGTGTGTTGTTGTTGTTGTTATTGGTGATCTGCTGCTGCTGCTGCTGCTGGGGCGGCGACATGCTGCCCGCGGGGCTGATCTGACTGGACAGCTTGTGGAGCTGCTCCGTGTTGGCCAGCGACTTCAGCACAGCGTTCTCGCGCTCCAGCACAGAGTTCCTCTCATAAAGCTCCTTTATTTGCTCCTTCAGGACCTCCACCTCCTCGCGCACGGCGTACATAAGGTGGCTCTTTACCAGGTCCTGGTCGGGACAAAAAGACGGGACGCGATGAGGAGTGAAAGATTAGCGACAGGCTGAAGATAAATGTACATATTAGAGCTGCAACTAACGATTATTTTCATTATCCATTATTTTATTGTTTTTATTTGTTGTTTTGTCCATAGAATGAGCTAGAAAATGTTGAAAATTTCCCTACTGTCATACAGGACTAAAGAAACCAGAAAATATTCAGATTTCAGAACCTGGAATCAGAGAATTTTCTCTTAAAAAATGACTAAACGATTAATCAATTATCAAAATAGTTGGCGATTAAATTAATAGGTGGCAACTAATCGATTAATCCTTGCACGTCTAGTACATATCATTTTAGATTAGCTTCATTGTGTTTATATGCAGATATATTTATGGCAGAAGTTACTTAATCCAATAATATACATTTAAAGGAAATTGAAACTTTTCAAAATGACTTCTTATGCCTTAGTCACAAGTATGTTGTAGACCTTTACAACTCCTTGAATTTTATGCCTGTGACAGGAAACGACAAATGACACCTCACTATTCTTATCAACCATCTGTTGGTGCCTTTCAGACACAGGCGCGATCTGACTGACCATCGTGGGGCTCACTGAAAACACAAGAGGACATAAAACCCGAAAGACTCACCATGGCCTGTTCTATCTTGTTGTCGATGGCGACTACACTGGCACCGGATGTGCTGTGGATGTAAAGAAAGAAAGAGTTATAAAACTTTACCAGCAACCCAATTTCTTTACAGTAGCCAAACAATCACCATTACTCTGTAAAAAGTCAGAAAAATTGTGTCTGCTGTTTAACCCATGGTATTGATTGTGGAAAATTTGGTTATATCTTTAAATGTGCTCAGTAACCTTGCTTAACCCTCTGCACCCTGACAAAAAAGGCACAAAGAGGGATGCAAATGAAGACTCTTCAGCAGAACAAGGGGTTGGGCACAAATGTTTTTTTTTTGGTGGGGGGGGGTCTCCCTGTGTGGGCTCATCACCTCATTGTCACCGAGACGCTCAGGCTCTCAGCCTCGGTACAACAAAGAGCTCAGCGGGAGCCGCCAAAACACTCCGCAAACACCATCAATACTGTAACACCCTATTGTAAGTTTAAAAATAAATTGACAAAAGTGCTCGATAGCAGTTGATTTAGAGTACGGTCGTGAACCGCACCCACCACCCCGAGACACAACCGTGGAGGAAATCATTTGATATCCATTTCACATGTAAAGAAAGAGGCTCAAATCCGCCAATAAACGTGCACGTTTGAAACGTAAAACCCACAAACAACCATTAAGATGTCACAAAAAACGCAGAAATACGTGGGGTACCAGTCATTGAGGCATGCAGGAAAAAAAATAACATAAACAATTACTCACACTTTGTAAAAAATAAAAGAAACCTGGATCACGGTGCAACCAGCGTTAAACAGTAAATACACGGCACTTCCAATTCTATTCAGGCAGCTCGTTATGAAGCAAAACGGACTCAAAGAATGTGGGTCTACGTGCAGAAGGAGTAACCTTTGTCTGCAGAGGTGACAAAACGCCATGTAATAAATACACCGCTAGGGGGCGCTGAGTGCAGCTGTGCAGGAGGCGCTCAAACTTTATTTTAGTTCTCATTTTAGGATTAGTTAAGTTATTAGTTAAGTTCTAAGTTATTTTATTCTTATTATGACACATGATTGCGACAAGAACACGTCCTGGGATTTCACTTGGTCGGCGAGGAGGAATATTCTGTCCTCACTTAAAATATAAAATGTAAATCAGCACATGGTTCGCATGGAGCTTCGTTAAATTAAACACGAGATACACTTTTTAACACATATAAACACATTACAAATTATTAAAACACAGTACAAATTAAATAGACTGAGGTCTCTGTTGACAGACGCATTGACCGGACTTCCAACAAACTTGTGTCCAAGTTTCTAAACTATAAAACTTTGGTGCAAGGTGGACAGTTACACTATGTACACCACATCTCCAAATGAAATGCGTGCTCCGGGTTGTTTAATACACCAATAAATACCATGAAGGAGACTCATTTACCTGATGCATCTCGCTCGGTAAGAAACCAATCTGCCTGAATAAGTGGGCGAACATCCCGGCGAGCAGGGCAGACTGTAGTTCATTTTGCAGCGCATGGTATCCAAAAATGCAGAACTCCAAGATATCTCCCGAAGTGAAGTTTCCTTGTGGACACGGGGCTGGGTGAGACGCTCTTAAAGCCTCTCACACACACGGGCTGCCACTAGGAATACAAAGGGGAGGAGCTGAGCCTTCAGCCCAACCCCTCATTTATTTACTGATGAACAAGTTATATAACTTTAACAAAAAATATACTCAGACAATACTCAGGTGTTTTTCACTTCAATACTAGAGGCAGACTTAGATTAGTAGATTTGATTTAAAGTAAAGTTCACTTCCTACTTTGCCCTGGAGATGAGTCGTTGTTCCCAAGCCACAGTGTCATGTTGCAATGTATGCAGTAAGCCCAGACAACACACACTGAGACAGTGCAGATATCACTGGTGCCGGGGGTTCGAACATAATTGAGAATTTGAAACCTTGAAGACTTTCACCGACAGCTCCTGAAGCTGCCAGGCATGTCACACATTCCAGTGAGCCCACATCAGTAGAGCCGTTTTAATTCTGTTAACTTTGGATATGATAACCATGTTATCCAATCTTTCCTTTATTTGATCACATTTGAATTCTCCTTGGCGTCCTGTGTCTTATTTACAAAGTCGTGGCATTCACATATTGCTCTATATGACCCATTCATCTAGCTTATGTTAATTATTTATGAAAATGTGTTTTATGTGTAACAAATGGGTAATTGCATTAAAATTTCACTTTAATAGTCCGATATCAAAGGAAGGAAAAACGGAAGAAGTAACACTGAGACCACAGGATGGATTCATGTGCAAGTAATAAAATATATAATGCAATGTTCCACACCCCCACCCTCCCGAAATAAAGCACCGAACACTTAGATGAGTGCTTGCATATAAAAGAACGTGCCCTCTGCGACATGACTTCTTGTTCTTGTGACAAGAACAATCAAGCAGCATTCCAACAGAAGACTCACTATTCTGATCATTAGGCTGATAAAGAGACTGACATTCCTCTCTTTGAACTGATCATTAACACATCTGGGCCAGAAGAGTGCCCACCAACTGAGGAAGGGGCGTGTTTTTATCATCAACATAAACGGACAGGTTGGGCCAACGACTCTTGTCAAGCAAATGAGAGATTTGACACAGAGGAGTTAAAAGAAGTTTGGAGCAGAGAAGATCTAATCTTACTTGTTTTCCTTGGATGCTAAATGCCAACAACGCAGGCTGTACATTGTATTCTCTTTGTGAACATGTGGCAGTTTATATAAGGACGGCTTGCTGGGTGTTAACCACAACACGTCCTCTTTCCTGCTGACTCAAACAGTACACACATGTGCTACCCCCCATCAAAGTCTCCAGGGTCAAAACATTGTGCGCACCGCTTTGGGACACCCAAGAAAGCACCACCACAAACCATATCAATATTGGCACTAACTCCAAAGATCCAAGCACTCTTCAAACACCATGAGTAGTCCTGCAAGTTGAGGATCTGATGATCGAGGCACTCAGCCGTTACTCAGGCGTGATAGGTCACTCATTGACAACAACATGTGCCAGGTCCTCTGAATGTAAACAAGGTCAAGCCGTCCAAGTGTACCAAACACGGTCAATCAGGAATTATCATGCTTTTTCAATTTTCTTCTCATCAAATCTATGTTTGTCAAATACTTATCTGTGTGTTTACAGTGTGAGCATGTGGGAGATCTGTATGTCTTCCTTTTATTTTACGTTTGCATTTTAGAGAAGTCCTGCATAATCCTGGGCGGCACGGTGGCTCAGTGGTTAACACTGCTGCCTCACAGCCTGGGGCACTGTTGGCACCGTGCTCCAGTGGGTTATCTCCCGATCAGGGGCCTTTCTGTGTGGAGTTTGCACGTTCTCCCCGTGTTCGCATTGGGTCTCCTCCAACATAAGGACCCTGACTAAAACGTGCAGAACACTTCCTGTCCTGTCCCTGACCACGGCATGGACACACCACCTGGAATTGGTCCCCGGGCGCCGACGAAGTGAGGGCTGCCCACTGCTCCTGGCTGCCCCTGGAGGAAGGATGGCCAGGATGGGATAAAAGCAGAGACTGTATCTCATCGTTCGCTACTCCTGCATGTGTGTGTGTGTGTGTGTCACCCTCCGCATGTGTGTGGTAAAAAAACGTGTGACGAATAAATCATTCTTCTTCTTCTTCTTCTTCTTCATATAAAGTAAATTAGCCTGATATACAATGGGTGCGGCATCAGTCGCAGTATAATGAGGACAGTAAAACAAAAGAACACGTGCGGACAGATTGCGGCCATCTCAAACTCGCTCGCTTCATCACATGATGTATTGAAAAGTACAAAGAATGTCAACCATCGGGGGACAGATGCGCCGGCACACTTCCCCGTCCCGACGCATACAAGCACACTGTAGGAGGAGGCAGCTGAACAAATCTGACCCCAACCTCAGTGTGGTACCCCCCACCTCCGTGAATGGACATCAAAACAAGGGTGGAGGTGGTGGGGTGAAGGATAATAACAAGAGTATCACAAACCACTTACGACTCGCTGTTTTCCGACTTTCAAATACACAAATCCGTTTTCATCCAAACAGCATTTTCCCCTAGAGTGAACTCTACAGCAACACTGCCCTGCCCCTGCCATCCTCCTCTAACAAGCAACTACTGTTTCACAGTCTGGGTACACAAAACCTCAATTTTGTTGTACTTATTCAATGAGAAATTGAATTACATGTCTCTCTAGCAACAATTCAATAACAGCAGTTTCCTTACTTCGCCTGGAGAGGCCAGCAGAGATCCCATTTCGTTTATGAGGCATAACTTGCATGAAAATCCACTGTGACCTGAGACAATTGGGAATGGCTTCCCTTAATGACACCAATGAAGTTGCTGTCACAACACAAGTGTACTTATCATCTTTTGTTTTGTTTGTTTGTTTTTTTCTGTGTTTTTTTTGTTACTTTGATATTTCAAAAAGAGTTCTTACCCCTAACTATTTCCACCTCTTTCTGACATGATCAACGTTGTGTCACATGGACAACGCCAGGGCAATGTGCCGCCAACCTTTGCACCACTTATTGCTGGTTGCTTTCAACATTTGCTCAACACTTATTCACTCATCTCATTGAAAGTCTTTAAGCATGTTTAGGTAAAGCTTAAAAACCATATTCTTTAATATGCACTTGGAGGAGTCTCCAGGCGCACACACAGGGAATGACTTTACCTCACTGCAGAGTGCAGCCCGTAGTCTGCCCGTCCGACCTCATCTGGCGCACAGCTCCATGCCCGCGTGTGCGGTAACACCGTAAAAACATAGTTTGACAGCGGCGTTGCCTTTTATGGCAAATTTCGGCCTGGTGCAATCTGTTTACATTACATTCATTCATTCATTCCATTCATTCATTTGCAGTACATTTTCGTTTCACAATACGTCCGGAACTTCAACGGCCGTCGCATCCCGTCGGAAAACGGGTGAAATTAGCTACCCAGGTGTCGTTTTTCCATCACAGCTGATCGGAGCTGGAGCGGAAAAAACCTGTGACTACTGCAGAGTCACTTGCCCCGGGAATGAATGCCGATTGTAACCTTTCCCACTGAAGCCAAAAGCAGGATGTTAGCGGGTTTTTTGTGCAGTCAAAGTCAAAGTGTTTTATTAGTCAAATGTACAGTACAACACAAGGTCATTCTGAACAATGAAATTCTTGGGGCAAGGCAAGCAACAACTACGTAGAAGGCACAAAAAGATTAAATAAAGAATTTTAAGTAAAAAAGTACAAGTAGAAATAAAAAGTTAAAAATAAAGTTAGTTGTGGTGATGTACATTTAATTTACATGAGAGACTAGAGATGTTGCAGGTTGAGAAGCCTGATGGTCCGTGGGTAAAAACAGTCCATAGCCTGGGTGGCTGTAGTCCTTTATGATTTTCCGTGCTTTCCGGAGGCATCGTGTGTGGAAGATGGCTTGCATGGAGGGGAGGTCGCAGCCAATGATGCGCTCCGCTGTCTTCACCACCCTCTGTAGCGCCTTGCGATCGGCAGCAGAGCAGCTGCCGTACCAGGCGGTAATGCAGCCGGTGAGAATGCTCTCAATCATCTGCATCTGTAGAAGTTGGTGAGTCCTGACAGACATGCCAAACTTCTTGAGGCTCCTCAGGAAGTATAGGCGCTTTGGAGCAGTTTTTATTGACGCGTCCGATAGCCTGGACCAGGAGAGGTCATCATTGATGAACACACCGAGTAACTTGAAGCAGGAGACTATCTCCACTTCAGTTGCGTCTATGTGGATGGGGGTGTGACCCCCCGACTGTTGCTTCCTGAAGTCCACGATCATCTCCTTAGTCTTGCAGACATTGAGAGAGAGGTTGTTGTCCTGGCACCATGTTGTCAGGATGCTGACCTCCTCTCTGTAGGCGGACTCATCATTGTTGGAGATGAGACCCAGGATGGTGGTGTCGTCCGCAAACTTGAGGATGGTGTTGGTGCTGCGCGTGGCCACACAGTCATGTGTGAACAGGGCATACAGGAGGGGACTGAGTACGCAGCCCTGAGGGGCTCCAGTGCTCAGTGTCAGTGCAGAGGACGAGAGGTTTCCCATTCTCACCACCTGGGGTCTGCCCATCAGGAAGACCCAGGATCCTGATTTTGGGAACGAGCTTAGCAGCACAATTGTGTTGAATGGTGAGCTGTAGTCTATAAACAGCATCCTTACATATGTGTTCCCCTTGTCCAGGTGGAAGAGGGCAGTGTGCACTGTCAGGGCGATGGCATCGTCCGTAGATCTATTGGGGCGATATGTGAATTGAAGGGGATCCAAGGTGTCAGGAAGGGAGGAGCCGATGTGGGTTCTGACTAGCCACTCAAAGCACAGAGGTCAGTGCTACAGGGCAATAGTCATTCAGGCAGCGGATGAGGTGTTTCTTAGGTACGGGAACAATGGTTGTCTGTTTTAAGCAGGTGGGGACTGTAGACTGGTTCAGGGAGAGGTTGAATATGGAGGTGAATACTTCCACTAGTTGGTCAGCACATGCTCTGAGGACACGGCCTGGAATGCCATCAGGCCCTGGAGACTTCCGAGGGTTTACTCTATGAGTTTACTTTAAGAGCTCTCCTCATGCCAGCCATAGATAGGGACAGAGTGCCGTCATCCTGGTGCTCAGCTAGCCTTGCACTAGGGAGGTGTTGCTCGCCTCAAACCGTGAGTAGAAGGTGTTGAGCTCGTCGGGAAGAGAGGCAACGGGCTGGGCATCACTCCATCACATCAGTCCACACCACATGCGTCTGGGTTTGAAAACAGTTCTGGAGAGTGGCAGTGGATTCTCCACTCCAGCTTTGAACTGTCAGACAAACCGTTTTTTCCTGCTTTCATCATTGTCTGTAGGATGGTAGGAGAAGAATGGAGGTGTGATCCACCATTCCAAAGGCAGGGCGGGGGAGGGGTTTGTAACTGTCCCGTAGTAGAGAATAACAATGGTCAAGAGTCTGATCACCATCACACATTATTAATATGCTGGTAATATTTAGGCAAAACTTTCCTCATATTAGCTGCCTCAGGGTAAGCATTCTCCAGTCCATTAATTACTCCGTACAGGTCCTCTAGTGCGCGTTTTATCCACCTACGGGGGTATGTAGACTGCCGTGATTATAGCAGAGCTGAATTCCCATGGGAGCTAGAGGGGACAGACTTTTATAGTTAAGAGCTCCAGGTCCGGTGAGCGCTGTACTGTAATGTAAAAGTACTGCTATATCCGAACCCCAGCGCGAGTGAAGACCCCACTGCCTCTGCAGTTCTTCCTGCCGGCAGATGGAGAATCCAGCCGGAGTAACCGCCAAGTCAGGCATCGTAGGGTCCAGCCAGGTTTCCGTAAATGCCAGCACACAGCAGTTTGCTGTCCCACTGGAAGTTAATCCGTGCGTGTAGTTCGTCCATTATATTGTCCGGGGATTGAACATTTGCCAATAATATGCTCAGTAGCGGCGGATTGCGGTATCTCGTCCGAGATCTGCATAGAATTCCAGCACGTTTGCCTCTTCTCTTCCTCCTCTGTCGGTGTATTGGTAAACAAAGCGGCGGCAGGACAAAGGGATCGCAGCACGTACTCTGGTTAGTTGCAAAAAAGTCTGTATTTAGTGATGAACGAACATCCAATTCCATTCGCAATGGTTTATGGGATGAGTCGTTCCATTTAATATACACAATCTTGTACCTTTGCCTTTTCTTCCATTTTCCAAATTTTCTTTTGCTCCAAATCAAATGTTTTATGGTCACAATTCATCTCGTAGTTGGTTGACTTGGTTCCAGTCGTAAAACTCTTTATATACTGAAATCTGTTATATACTGAAACTGAAACATTTACTCTTTGTGGTTTTGATGTGTAAATAACTAGGGGACATGCACTGTACGTATCTGCGCCCCTGTTTAAATGTCGTTCTGTGTATTACGAAAATAGCGGGTCACGATTCCATAGATACATTTTCGTGACTATGAGCACGAAAAGGTGTGATACCGGGTTGGAAGTGTGGACTAGCCATTCCACTGCTGCTCCTGACAGAACACTTAAAATCTTGCAACATCATTCATGGTGACAGTGATAATAGCCTGGCTAATGTGGAGGATAACTGTGAGAGAGAACATGTAAGAATTAATTAATTGAGCATTTTCAGTATATTCAAAGTCATGACTTAAAGTGGTTCTTGCTGAAGTCTGTTTTGTCGTTATCTTTGCTAACTTAAATTTCTCAGCAACAGTTCATTAACCCCGTCCTGTGTGCATGGAAATATTTCCCACTGACATTATTGAGGCACATGCTGCTTCATGTGGGGAAAGGTATATACCTATTTTCTATTGTATGTACTTTTTTTCCCTCACCAGAAGGTGCCTTAGTCTTTTAGAGCAATTAAAACATTATAGCAGTTTGTGGCAGTTCCGCCTGCCACACCCAACCCAAGTGGCTTTTCCAGGGATCTCCGACACAGGGACACAGGCGATGATGTTGCAAACAAACAACTATATTTGCAGTGATGGCAAGATGTTGCAAGGCGGGAGCAGATGGAATATGGGTTGTCATGACAAGGGCTCTCTCCTGTGTGTGGGGACGAGTGATTTTAACCTGTTGCTCATCAACTCCTCTGATGAGCAACAGGTACGCAGCCAATCCTGATCCTGGGCCCAATTAACTAGACCCAAGACCGTTGGCTGCTTAAATCACACCACCCCCACACCACATACCTCCAACACCAAATTGAAGCCAGGGAGAATCCCTGGCCGAAACCTACTCTTGGCCATGAGGCCATGTCTCAGTTTCGGGATTCCCTGCTCCACATTCACGTAAAGAAGAATTCCCTAGTTCTCAGCATGGATATAAAGAATCCTTGCCGAACAGGACATGGTACTCCACTCCTTTTACAAGCAACCTACAGTAACCTATGTGGAATGGGCACAACCCTTGAACAGCAGACTTGAAGGTAGCTTCAGCTACATGTCATAGTGGTCAAGGCCTGCCTAAAGTATTGCTTTTGCCTTTACTATATCAAACCTTGCATTGTGTTACAGGTGATGCCACCATTGGAGTGGGAGTAACTCGCTCTTTCTCAACTTGCATGGGACAAGCTGTCTGGGTTTTGCATTAACTTTGGTATATAGATGACAGTTTTGTATCAGATGACTTGTCAACAGCAAGTGCAATGTTTATTAAAGTGTTATGTTCAAAAGAATATTTTAAATATTCTGTAATTCTAAGTTTTTCATATTTCAGTAGGTTTGCTTGAGCCCAAAAGTTCTAAAGATTATATCAAATCATATATTATGCCTACACTGGTGAAAAATGTAGATCTAATGTATAATCCACTTAGTTTGCACTGAATGATTGTGTATAATGTATTTTGAATTGCTTTTTTCTAAAATAATAATTTTCTTTAACAGCTAACACTGATGTTACATGGCTCTTTGAGGCCAGGCTATTTAGTGCCCTCAGCCTCTCACTTTCTTGTGGAAAATGACATGTTCATCATGGCAGGGAGAATGGTGGGCCACTCATTCCTTCATGGTGGACCATGCCTGTCAGGGCTCAGCCCTGCTGTTCATGTCCTATTTGGAGGGAGACCTGAAACTGCAACTGAAATACTAGAGGACTGTCCAGACCTAGACTTCCAGGAAACAATCAGGCTTGTACTGTATGTTTTCCATCTTCAATCACTTTCAATGTCATGTAATTTCTTTCCTTATATTTTTTGTACAGTGGATCTAGAAAGTCTCCACCCCTTTAACCATTTGTTTTACAGTTTACTCTTTTACTTTGTGGAAAAAAGGCTAAGGGAGTGGAGACTTTATAGTCCCACTGTATATAGTGTCATTACACATCCTTTCTATTTCCTCTTTTGCTTTCCTCTGTGTCTTGAAGCTTGAAGGTGAATCTAAACTCTCAGAGGAAGACAAAAAAAAGTACAGGACTTTCTATGCCTGGGATCTCTCTTGCCTATCTGAAAATAACAGGAGATGGCTTTTAGAGAAAATGTTGATCCATGCTATGAGGGAAACTTTAGGAAATGGTTGTGTTTGCAGAACTTAATGTCTCATTCTCAGAAGTTACTTTGGGATAAAGAAGGTCTCTTTGTTGTTTCTCTCTGTTGTCATTAGGTAATGGGACATGTCACAAGACAAATCAAACAGCTGAGACGTGGCCTTAAAGAGACACCAATGTGGACAATGCTGACCAAACAACCTGACACTGTGGCCCTGCTTTTTCCAAAAGAGGGAGCAGTGGATTATAGCCCTGCGGTAACTTTACACTTCTTGTTCTGTTTTTAAATCCAGGCTTTTGTTGAATACTATTGTATAGCAGAGGTTTCATATCTGTATCCAGCATCTATCATTGTCATTACCAATCTTTTATGGTTAGTTCAACATACCTCATAACACCCGGAATTAGTATGTGTGCTTGACTTGGTGCTCTGGGGATTTGTAACGGGCTTTTCAAAGGTACCCCCCAGTGGCGTTTGCCATTTTTGACGTGTTTGGCGGTCAGATATAATGATGTAAGAAGCCATGATAAAGTGGCAAAATAATTAGTCTTTCGCATGTTAGGTTTTATTGCGTTCAATGTAGGTACTTCTTATGACAATGACAATGATGATTTTTCAGTTGACACTAAGTGCTGCGTATCAGGTTATCTTCGTCAGTTTATTGAAAATGGTATGCCAATTACTGATCTACCTTGTCAGTCCCTTTTTAAATAATGGTAAGATTAAGAAATATGGTATGAGAACAAAGCTAATGAACTTCCATTGACTCTGACATTTTGAAATTGCTGAATATTTCTGTCCAGGTGCATGGAAGCTCTGACGCGGTCATACTGCACCTGCAGTCCTCGAGCTTGCAGAAGTGCTTTCACCATCCGATAACCAGAGTGAGGCTGCCTGGATTTGATGTCTCTCACACACTGGTCCAATTCCTCATTTGTCAGAGTACTGTACAGCGCCCTGACTGAGATATCAGCCTTAGCCATACGCCGGTGCACTGTTCATCTTGACACCCCGAAAAGTGCAGCTATGCATAGGATGGACAGGTTAAGGTCCAAAAGACTGTGAAGGGTCTCCGGAGAGAGGACCATTCGCTGTCGTCCAACTAGTCCTTGCTCAAATTGCTCCTTTTCCAGGTTTATAAGCCTATGTAGCTCTGTCAGGGCATCTAAAATAGCTGGAGAAACAGCTACCCGACTGGATATGGCATTTAAAAACACATATTCTTGTGTGACACCGAACTCTAAGTGGTCCAAATCCAGAGGCATTTGGCTAATAATATGCCCTAAACGAGAGTGGAGTCTTCCCAAAATATGGTCAAGCAGCACTACCTAAGAGGGACAAAATGTGTTTAAAAAAAAAGCAAATCAGCTGGATTAATTAACATTGCACATCAACTCCTACTATTCTCCCAAGGTTTTAAATGCAGTTAAGGCTTGACATTTGGAAACATTTTCCACTGGCAGTAACTTATAAATTTCACTGGCCCTGACTTGTATTATTTCTTGCACAACTGCGAAGATAATATAATATGTAATGTATAATGTCTGTATCAAGACATTGAAAATGCATGTGCAACATTGTACCCAACCTTAGATGATTTGGAACCAAAGAATGAACAGACTGATGACAGACCCACATCTGACAGAGAACCTATACAATCTCAGGCAACAGAACAGGACCCACCCAATGCAATTACGGTCCACCATGCCACAAGGCGACACAGCAGAGACAGCATTTCCATTTATGCATGTAATATTAAAACCATAAAATATTGGAGAGCTAAATGAGGTGTGTACTGGAGCTCCTAATATTCAAACAAACCAGGCAGGTTACACATCTTATCTAAGACATGTAATACAATATATGCAGTTAACAGGAACTGACTTTCGGTACATCTTGTCATAAAATCTGCTGCACATCACTCATAAGGAATTGACACACTCATGTCCCTGAGTTGCACACCAACAATGACTCCCCACCTGCTGTTGGTGGCATTTACAACTGGGCAGATAGGGCCTTTGTGAATGCATTCTTTGGTCATCTGTTGGCCTACCTAAGAAGAATTTGTACTAATTCAATGGATCTGACCTTTGTGACACACTGTAAACAAAAGCAAGGGGAATGTCTGTTTTTATGTGCCGGTACCATGACCGAGAATGCTGGAATGGAGTGCAATCGTATGCAGGCACCACTGTACGTTTCAATGTATTTACAGAATGTTACCAAACTGTGCGCAAGTGTTGCGAATGCTGTGTGAAAATTTAGACGCAAAGTCAGTGGATTAGAGAAGCGGAAGCGGCTGGTGCCATTCATGTTGGAGATGAAGGTCGATTTATGGCATTGTTTCAGCAGCAGGGAAAAGGGGCCCACAGTGGGAGAGAGGCAGAGGAATGGAGTGAGGAAGAGGCGGTTATCGCCATGGAGGTTTTTCAAACAACAGCAGAGGACGTAGTAGAGACAGCAGAAAGAACGATGTGTGTATGAAGGGTGGTATTACTGGCCATTGTGAAAGGGATTGCCGAGTTCATCCATTAAAGTGGAAGGATGCAGAACCCCCGCCTTACCAAATTCAGGGACATGCTCGCCCCTCCGCACCCCTGCAGGAGGAGCTGAAACAAACAGGTCTAAAATAACCAATGCACCCTAAGTCCCATGCGGATGCCTACAGATAGGTCTGGGCCGGTTATTTCATAATTGGGCAATTGACAGTCATCCATTTTGCAGTAGACTATGTAATAATAATAATAATAATAATAATAATAATATATTAGTATTACTGTTGTAATCATGTTAATATATGTGAATAAAATTGCTCAATATCGTCTTCTCAATAAATAATAATAATAATAACCTTTATTTGTATAGCACCTTTCATATATGACATGTAACTCAAGGTGCTTCACATTTAAAGAAGGCCATCAGATAGCGATAATAAAAGCAAAGCAAGCAAAGCAAAATGCATTTACAAAGTGGAATAAGAAAACGATTTAAAAAAATAAACACAGAGACAGACAGAGAACCAGACGATCCAAAGAAACCAATTTGCCGAATTTGCAATAAAACAATACTGTAAAACAAACTAGTCCAACAAATCAGAGAAATCACCTGAGAACGCACCACGCAAGCAAATAAGCTCAACTTGGACTTACATTCGAAGCTGCACCTGTTACACCATCTACATCTGGCCAGAGGCAGCTGAGTGTATCCCTAGCATTTGCCCGAGGAGTGAAAGCGGGATGGTAACAAATGGAAAGCTCTGACCGACAGCATAACCAACTACTTGATGAGTGAAATGGCCCGTTTTGCACAGTGGGAAAGCCAATTTTCAAGGCAATGCTGAAAACGTTTGACCGCCAATACAAGTTGCCCAGGAGAACATATTTCTCCAAGACAGCAGTACCAGATCTCTACATGAAGGTCAAAGATGAGGGGGAGCTCCATGATGTTGATTATTTTGTGGTCACAACTGACATGTGTTCAAGTACAAACATGACTCCTTATATGAGTCTCACTGTCCACTACATAACCAAGATGGGTCAGTGAAGTTCCAGTGTCTAGAAATTATGTACACGCCAGAAGCAAACACGGCCAACAATCTCGTTGAAGCGCTCCGATCAGCATTGGCAGACTGGGGCCTGGAGGAAAAACAGTTGTCCTGCATAACCACCGACAATGGCGCAAACATTGTGGCTGCAGTAAGGCAATTGAAATGGCCGTGGCTGAATTGCTTTGGCTATAATTTGCACTTGGCCATAACCAACGGACTTGCTAGTGAGAATGCCCGCACGGACATTCTCTCAGCTATTGGCTTGTGCAGAAATTTGGTCAGCACATTTTCCCAAAGCTGGAGAAAGAAGAAGGACATGATGAAAGCACAGATGGAGCTTAAACTCCCAAAGCACAGCCTTATCTTGCTAAGAAAAAAAAGTAAAAAAAAACATAAAACTAAATAAAATAAGACACTGATTTATTCTTTATTCTCTATTCAACAATGCGATGGGGGACAAAGCAAAAAATGATGGAGAGGATTTTGGAACAAGAGCAGGCCATCGCTCAGGTCCTGATCTCTGACCGAAAACACTTCATTCCAACGTGGCAGAACAAGGAAGTTTTGGAATCGGTCCAGGCAGCATTAAAACCAGTTTCTGACTTTACGGATGTTCTCTCGGGCGAGAGTTATGTTACAGTCTCTTCTGTGAAACCTCTAGTGCAACTGCTTCACCCAGAGGATAAAAAATGTTTGACAAAAAATACAGCGCACCGGCTTTAAAAGACCTTCTGGTGAAGTCGTCCCTCCTTGAGCCAAGATACGGGGAAGATGACTTGGAGGAGATCAAAGAGGCACTTTTGCTTGAGATTGTCGCAACGGGCGAGAGCAGAGGCCAAGTGAGTGGTGCCTCTGCTACCTCGTACCTACAAGAGTGCGTGCAGACACAGAGTTGACCCACTACCTGCAGGAGGAGCAGCTGGACTCCTGA
>OMKR01101788.1:0-10992 GCA_900302355.1 Cyttopsis rosea
GCCAGGTGGCGGGGATTTAATAACGTTCTTCAACAAAAACGCTTGCTGGCCAAACAGTAAACGTAAACAGACAAGAATGAATTAAATGAATGAAATGAATGATCTCCTCCTCCTTAGTGGCGATCTGGTCACAGGCTTGTTCACCTCCTGCACCACGCACCTCACTGGAAAGACAAAACAACACATAAGAAAGAACGCCCCCACTAGTCGGACAATCGGTGCCTGTGGGTCCGATTAGCCCAATATAGGTGCGCCACCGTGGGCAGGAGCCAGCACTAGATCCCACAGAGCGACGCTTGACCATGCCCCCTCATCTGTCACATGCCTTAGGCCCCTTTCCCACATGAACATAAAAGTTGTTCCATAAATTTCCCCACTCACGACCTTGTATCATTTCCTGTGAGTTAGGGGTGCGGGACATTGTTCAGATTGTATGTCCATTGCCAACAGATTGTCCAAACGATGACATCTACACTGGACATAACGTAATAACCCTAACCCATTACGTACTGTATCCGTAATCGAATGTGGGAACAGACTCCATATGGAACTTTTCCTTTGCCGGATAATTTTTTTCCATGTGGGAAAGGGACTTTTGTCACTTCCTGTTTCGTCACTTCTGGTGTAATGGCTTCCTGGTTCTGCAGATAGACGCAATGTATAAACGAGTAACACTTTATAATACAGCCCACGTTTTAGAGTGTAACATCACTTACCATGTAATTTCCCGGAACTTACGGTGTAACTTCCCCCGATACTATACTTCCCGCTGGACCCTGGACGTAACAGTCCAGGGAGAAGGCTGAAGCAGCCAAAGCTGACAGTGAATGTTATATAGGCACACCACGACCCTGGCAATTCATCGTGCCCAAATAGGAAGCAACTAACACAACACATATTGTATACACAGAGAAAGTGTCAGTCACTAAGCACAGGCATCACATCAGAGAATCTGAGTAGCGCGTGAAGAAAATATTCCCTAAGTCCACTCGGGCCACAATGCCAAGCACAGACAAAAGACCTTGCGGAAACATCACGCAGGAAAAAACGGACAAATGGGGACAGTGATGACCACTGAATCCCATCTGTATTAGTTTATCACACCCTTAGGCATATAAAAGAGATTAGGACACAACACCGCGCTCCTGAGATCGCCATTGATGGCTAAGCAAGCAGGTTGCACAGACAGAGTGCACAGATCCCTGACACACATCGCAGAGGTCAGAGCGATAAGCAGTGCCGTCTTATAAGACAGCAGTTTTAACAGGATCTGAGACACAGGTTCGAAGGGCGCGCTAGAGAGCACGTCCAGAACCACCTCCAAGTCCCACTGAGAGGCGACCGCGCATCACAGCCCCATTAAAAAATGCTTCACGGGTGACTAAACATCGGTCCGTTAGCGAAACCCTCATGACAAGCCGCGTACACCCTAATGGTGTATGCCGCATGCTGCTCATCCATGAGAGACTGTAGAAATTCCAAAATACACTGCAGCACAGGTTGTCGACATCTCTGTCGATGCACCATTGCTCAAACACATTCCTTTGCGTAAAGCCGCGAAGTGGATTGTGCACGAGAGCCTACAATGGTGGAGATCACAGTCTGTGACAGTCCACGCTGTTCAAGCCTGCAGCATTCAGGATCCATGCCCACAGAAGACGCCCCAGGCCTGCGACAGCGCGTTAGGGTGCATGGGGATGATCCGGGGCTACCAGTATCACTGACAGCCCCTCCAAATGCACACGCTCCATCAGTGTGGGCAGCAGTCCTGACGGTGGGAACGCGTAAAGGTGACCCCACTGAGAAGTCTCTCTCAACGCAAAATATCCAGGTGGAGGCGCCACTCTTCCTCGCCGGGGCCTCCCCGTGACATGAGGTCCACCCCCACATTCAGGTGGCCTGGGATGTGGCTCGTCGACAGAGAGCGAAGCCGTAGTAGCGCCCATTTCCACAGTCTCTCGGCTGCATGATGGAGCGCTGGCGCACACCCCCTTGGTGGTTGATGTAAGCCACCGTAGCCCAGTTGTCTGACCTGATCTGCACATCCTGGCCCTGCACCAGAGGTTCGAAGTGTTTCAGGACCAGTAACACAGTCTCCAGTTCCAGGAGTTTGATGTGGCTTGTGGACAGGGGCCACACGTCCCCTATCGCCTGACGACGACAGGTGATCCCCATCCCGTCATGGAGGCATCTGGGGATCTCTCCAGTAGACTAGATCTCTCTTCAGAGATCGTGGCACAACCAGCAAATGTAGTCGGTGGCACACCGGGTTCAACTGGAGCCCTCCAAACCACCGTTGGATTGTATGTGCAGGAGGCCCAATGGCACTATGCGTGGGCTACTGCCAGTTTCATGATGGTCAGTGCCATCACCCAGGCCTACCCAGGGCCCACCCAACATAATGTGGTTTGGACAGATGGGCCCTCATCTGTATGATGTCTAACTGCAGTCCCAGATAGGTCACTAGCTGTGAGGTGTATGATCACAAGCTTGGTGTGAGCGACCGGTAGTTCTACGGAGGGAGCTAGGATCAGGAGGTCGCCAAGATATGTCAGGATTCTGACAACCGGATGACGCAGCGGGAACAGTGCCGTCTCGACACAGCTTTCTCCGGCGACATCATCACTGTTACACCTAGGAAGGGCGGTGGAGTCCAGT
Source organism: Cyttopsis rosea (assembly GCA_900302355.1). Classification (NCBI taxonomy): domain Eukaryota; kingdom Metazoa; phylum Chordata; class Actinopteri; order Zeiformes; family Parazenidae; genus Cyttopsis; species Cyttopsis rosea. The sequence continues at coordinate 2,659 of OMKR01101788.1, forward strand.
GGAATTGTAACGCATAACCCCCTTGCAGTGTCTTGTCCATCCACCGGGACAACACGCAGAGGAGTCGCCACCTGGCATAGCGCTCGCATAAGGGTCGCATGCTCAATGCGAGTCTGTCACGGTAGAAAGGTAGGAGGTGACAGACCTTTATTCCTTTCATTCAAGAAGGGCTTGACACTCCTTTTAACTTACATAGTAAGGACTCTGTACTTACAGAGTAACAACAGGGGTGGGAGAACAGTGGAAACTTCATAATCCAGCCCGCCCCTGTTGTTACTCTGTAAGTACAGAATAACAACTCTGTAAGTACAGAGTAACAACAGATCGTCTGTATTCAGGAGCAGCAGGACATCCACATCATCGGCAAGTGTGGCCCGCGGCTGAGCTAAAGCAGAAGCCGCCAAGATAAGAGCATCATATGCTAGCCAAGAGGCTAAACTGAAAATTGAAAAGTCTACCAGAGATGCTCAAAATCGGTTGGAAACAGTAAAGATAGACACAGAGTTGGCAGTGTTAATCCAACACTGAGAAGCTGCTGCTGCCGTGGTGGAAGCAGAAGTTGGCGGCACGGCGGCACGGTGGCTCAGTGGTTAACACTGTTGCCTCACAGCAAGAAGGTCCTGGGTTCGATTCCCGCCTGGGGCACTGTTGGCACCGTGCTCCAGTGGGTTATCGCCCGATCAGGGGCCTTTCTGTGTGGAGTTTGCACGTTCTCCTCGTGTTCGCATGGGTCTCCTCCAACATAAGGACCCCGACTAAAAACGTGCAGAACACTTCCTGTCCTGTCCCTGACCACGGCATGGACCCACCACCTGGAATTGGTCCCTGGGCGCCGACGAGGTGAGGGCTGCCCACTGCTCCTGGCTGCCCCTGGAGGAAGGGATGGGATAAAAAGCAGAGACTATATCTCATCGTTCGCCACTCCTGCATGTGTGTGTGTGTGTGTCACCCTCCGCATGTGTGTGGTTAATGTGTGATCAATAAATCATTCTTCTTCTTCTAGAAGTACTTGAAAGTGCTGAAACAATGCAAATTTTAGATGAACCTGGAAAATCTGAAGCAGAAAAGGTTAAAATTGTACCACCAATGCACCAGTGAAGATGTCCAATCTCGAATCATCCTTCATAATTGTTCTCCCTCCCCACTGTTACCTGTGGCCTCCCCACCCCACGCAGGATCACACAACAGCTTCGTTACATGGAGTGCACAAATGTAAGACACTTCACAATTACAACCTATTGTATCTACAAGCCAAAGTCTGAAAAAGCGGACAATATGCACTTACCTGCACAAAACTTACCTACGCATACGCTCAGTGCATGTCAGCAACCCCAAACTGACTTTACATAAAGCATGGGAGAGACTACGTGAATGCTATGCTGCCCCTGAAATCATTGAAAAGTCACTGTTTCAGCGGTTGGACAATTTTCCTAAGATTCCAGCCAGGGACCACTCCAAATTACGTGAACTTGGGGATTTGCTTATGGAGATCCAAGGTGGTAAAGAAGACGGTTATCTCACTGGCATGTCATATCTGGATACTTCACATGGAATTGGCCCAATTGTTGACAAGCTTCCATATGGGCTTCAAGAGATGCGGGTCTGGGTCATGGTACAAAGAACATAACCACGGTTGCTTTCCTCCCCACAAAACCAGACAAATCCATTGTGAAGAACCTTAACAACAGCAAACCCATCTCAGTGCACAAAACGGATGTTTCTACAACCAATTCCAACCCTAACAAGAACTGCCCATTACACAACAAACCCCATCCTCTCAGAAAATGCAGAACATTCAGACTCCTCGATGACAGACAAACATATTCCTTCCTCAAGGAGAAAGGAATATGTTTCAAATGCTGTTCTTCAATCACCCACCTCGCCAAAGATTGGAAGTCCTCAGTGAAGTGCTCTAAATGCGACAGCACCTATCATGATGCAGTCATGCATCCCGGCCCATCACCTCAAACCACCAAGATCACTCTATCATGGCTGTTGTTAGAACAAGCTGCGCAGAAGTTTGCCGTCCAAATCAATGGTGCCGCTCATGCTCAAAGAAGACCAGAGCAATCGCTCACTAGCCAGACCAGAGCCAGATTCTTCGAGTTGTTCAGTGTGGAGAGCAAACCATTTTCATACCACCTCAGAACCTGTTCTGGCATCGTAGAAACATCTGGCAAGAAGACAGAAGGATTCCAGATCGACCAGATTGCTCGTCTCCCTGGTGTAGAGAGCCCTCTGCCCAGCTGGGCAGCCACCAGGAGCTGCGGGTGTGTCACCTTCCCCCAGTGCTATGTCTCTTTCTGCCAGGGTCTGATTTCTGATGAGGCACTTTCTTGCTACCGCAGCTTGCAGTTCTCTGGACTACCCATGGCTACCCCCAAACTGCTTTATTTTCTCTGTGTTTTTCTCTGCATTCTCCTCAACACAATGTGTCGGTGAACTTTACAAGCTTCTGACCACTGAACAAACATTGTTTGTTTACACCCATATAGAGATATTGACTCCATTTTTACTACAAGAGCTTATGGTTTAAATCTCTACTCGCACTCTCTCTCACCGTCGCTATTATCATGTTACATCTTGAGACTGTTTTTCAAAATGATTGTGTTACCATCTGATGCTCTAGAAACTGTCATTAAAAAGTGCCAATATAGCGCTCTCATGATTCTCTGTTGTGCACTGATTGTTCTACTGCTTATTATTTCGGGTAATGTACATGTCCACCCTGGCAATGCTGCAAATGTTGCTTTCCCCAATACTGGATTGACTACAAATGATCTTTGCTTTGATCATTTCTGTGCCTGAAAAAACCTGGGCTTCCTGCACATTAATGAAATTTATTATGTAAAATATATCAATTGAAAGTCTGGGTGCATGGCTCCAATCCTGAGGCACTAGTCATAACTGAGACATGGTTAAGAAAGTCCATTTCCTACTCTGAAGTACACCTGCCAGGTTACAATCTGTTTAGGCAGGATAGGTCTTCTAACGGTCGGCGGTGGCAATTTTTACAAAAGAACACCTTCAGTGCTCTATTGCCCTAGCAAAATCTATCCCAAAACTGTTTGACTTATTAGTTCTGAACATCAACACCAGCTAGCATCCTTAAGCAGTGCCCTGGCCCCCTTTACAAGATCAGAGCTCATTCTATTAGGTGACCTCAACTGAGACATGCTTAAGCCACCTGACAAAGTACTACAGCAATTTGACTCCCTAAATCTCCATCAAATCATATCCCTCCCTACTAGGTATGAGGCCACATTGATTAATGTTATCTTCACAAACTCCCCTCATATGTACCAGTCTGGTTTGCTTTGCAATGATATTAGCGACCACTGCTTCACTGCCTGTGATCGATAACTGCTCTGCTAAACTGCCTGTCCGGATCAGTCGTAAACAAATCCTAAAAAACTTCAACACTCAAGCCTCTCTGGTTTAGAGTCAGCCTGATCCCCTCTATAAATGATGCATGGAATTTGTTTTGTGACCTGTTTAGTGCCATTGTTAACAAGCATACCCCTGTCAAGAAAATAAGACACACAAAAAAATTGTCCCTGGTTTGAGGGTGAGCTTGCAGTGCTCCTTCAACAAAAACATTCTGCCTGGCGCAAGGCACGGCTATCTAGATCCCCTGCAGACTGCCTGGCATTTAAGCAATTTTGAAATAAGGCCATGCAAGCTGTTCGAAAGGCCAAAGCTGGCTATTTCAAAGAACAATTCTCCCTCTGTGGCTCCGACCCAAAAAGATTCTGGAAAACGGCGAGAGATCTTGAAAATAAACCTTCAACTCAGCTGCCCTTGTCACTGAACGTGGATGAAATCATAGTCTTTGATAAGGTGCGTATGGCCGACATTTTTAATCAGCATTTCATAAAGGCTGGTTTTATTTAGGAGTCTGCTAATGCCCCTCCCCCCTTTCCCGTCTGGCCAATAGTTCTTCTCCCTTAAGCCCACACCCAAATTCACCTGAAGCCTCTCACCCTATCTCAAGTGCCCTCTGACCACTTACATAGCCTCACTCTACAGGCTGTCTCCGAGGGTGAGGTGCTGGATGAGATGCTTAGGCTGGACCCCAAAAAACCAAAAGGGTCTGATGAGCTGGAGCCTTTCTTCTTTAAGATTGCGACGCCCATCACCGCAGCTTCCATTGCAGATCTTTTTAACCTGTCCCTCCACACAGCGGAAATCCCACGCACATGGAAAGCAGCTGTAGTAGGTACCAGGCTGATCCTAACTGTTGTAGGCCCATCTCTATCTTGTGTATCAAAAGTGCTGGAAAAACCTCTAAATAAGCAACTTACCTGGATGTTCATAATATTCTGTCTGGTGTTCAATCTGGCTTCCGATCTGGTCATGGCTGTGTCACGGCAACCCTCAAAATCCTTAATGACATGATTCCCGCTTTTGATTCTAAACAATATTGTGCAGCAATCTTTATTGATTTAACTAAGGCCTTCCTTGTGGGCAGGCTGGGCAGCATTGGAGTCTCTGGTCAGTCACTGCTGTGGTTCTCTAACTACCTCACTGATAAGGTGCAATGTGTTAAATCTGAACAGCTCCTCTATCAGCCCCTCCCTGTCACTAAGGGTGTACCCCAGGGCTCTATCCTAGGCCCCACATTATTTTTTTTATATATATAAATGACATTGCTTGTTCTGTTGTAGACTCATCTATCCACCTATATGCTGACGACACAGTCCTTTATTCCTTTGGTCCCTCCCCAGATGCAGTACCTAGATCACTTCAGGATAGCTTCCTTAGGATCCAACAGGCCTTCTCTAGCCTAAACCTCTTGCTAAACACCACCAAGACCAAGGTCATGTGGTTCGGTAGGAAGGGTTCTATGCCCCTTCCAGCCCGAGATATCACTACCCTTGACGGAGCTATCCTAGATCGGCTCACTGAATACAAATACTTGGATATCTGGCTAGACAGCACTCTGTCCTTTTCGCACAACATCAGCAGGTTACAATCTAAGGTCAGATCTAAAATTGGCTTCTTGTACAGAATGCGCTCCTCCTTCACTCTGATAAACTACTGTAACTCTTGTTCAAATGGCCATTCTTCCCATATTAGACTATGGTGATGTTATTATATAGGTCGGCATGCAAGGGCATGCACAAACGTACACAAGTTTGTATCGAACTGTCCGGCAGATATGGAGGCCTTTTCGCCGGAAGATTGCACCCCAGTAATCAAGGACCTAGAGCTGAGTGGAGAAACCGCACCCACACAGTGGAGCTTAGGTCTGCTCTGGGAGATCACGACTGACACATTCACCTACTCCACGTCAACCATGAACAAACCATTCACCCATCATGGAGTCCTCTCCACCGTCAAGTGTTTTTGATCCCCTGGGTCTGCTGGCACCAGGCACAATCCAGGGAAGAGCCCTCCTCAGGGAACTCACCTCCGAACTGTCCAACTGGGAGACCCCTCCCGGAAGACAAACTAAGTAGATGGGAAGCCTGGAGAGATTCACTCCAAGACCTAAAACTGTGTGTGTTCTCCGATGCGTCAACCAAGGCCATTGCTGCTGTGGCGTACCTGAGAGCAGTTCAGGAAGATGGGAAAGCCAAAGTAGGATTCGTTATGGGCAAGACAATGCTAGCACTGCTTGAACTGTGTGCCACCGTCTTAGCAGTAGAGATGGCAGATCTCATCCAGGATGAGCTAGACCTTAAGTTAGATGCAACCAAGTTTTACACGGACAGCAAAGTAGTGCTGGGCTACATTTGCAACAAGTCAAAACGATTATATGTGTACGTCCGCAAGACCATGCGTCAAGATCCTTACCTGCATCCCGTCTCACTGGACCTTCCTTCCTGCATCAGCCACCTGCAGAAAAAAATGCAAGCAAGTGAGACATTTGAGCTAATTGAACCTGAAAAAGAAATCCAACCACAAGTGCAGAACTGTGCTACTTACCTGGAAGAACCAATACTTACCTCTGACCGCTTCCAACAGTTCTCCACCTTCAACCCCTTAGTAAGAGGAGTAGCATACCTTGTCCACATGGGAAGATCCTGTAAACAACACCAAAACAGCAAATGCAAAGGCCGGCACAGATGTAACTTACCTCACACACAATGGCCCAAACAAAGAATGTTATCCTCAAAGGAACACAAAAGGCAGCTTTTGCAAATGAACTGTCAGCCCTCTGAGCCAACAAAGCAATACTCAAAAACAGCCCCATGAAAAAACTCAGCTCAACCTTGGAGGACAATCTCATTTGTGTTGAAGGAAGATTAAAGCACTCTGAACTCCGAGCTGCAGAAAATAAGCCAGAAAAATTCTGCCCAAAGACAGCCACATCTCCTTACCGCTCACACAATATCACCATGAGCAATGAAACACCAAAGCCGTCACCTGGAAGGAGCGATCAGGGCATCAGGACTGTGGATCTTGGAAGGCAAGACGCTAATCAATTCAGTACTCCACAAATGTGTAACCTGTCACAAGCTGCGCGGAAAGCTGGAAGAACAACACATGGCAGACCTGCCACCTGAACGCCTCAAAACCTGCCCTCCTTTTACATATCTGGGGATCAATGTACACTATTTGGGCCCTGGTCTGTCTCTACTAGACGCATTAGAGGAGGACAGGCAGAGAGCAAGCGGTGGGCCATCATGTTCAGCTGTATGAGTTCGAGAGCTGTACATATCAAGGTCATCAAGTCTATGAACACGTCCAGCTGCATAAAGGCCCTCAGGCACTTCTTCGCACTCAAGAGGCCCTGTGAAACAGCTCAGATCCGATTGTGGCACCAACTTTAATGGAGCATGCAAGGAGCTTTGGATGGACAAAGCGGTGCAGAGGTACCTCAGTGAGCAGGGATACATCTGGGAATTCAACCCACGACATGCCTCCCATATGGGAGGCTCTTGGGAGAGCATGATCGGTGTTGTCAGAAGAATCCTTGATGCAATGTTTCTTCAGCAAATCACTTGCCTAACCCACAAAGTGCTTTGCACTCTGATGGTTGAGGTCACGGCCAGCACGTCCACTCCTACCTGTGTCTGCAGATCCGGAAAACCCCTTCATACTCTCACCGTCAATGCTCCTTACACAGAAGACTGGAGCTTCACCTCCACCAGGAGAGAAGAAGAACCTGTATACAAAGCAATGGAGACAAGTTAAGGCTCTTGAAAACCAGTTCTGGACCCGCTGGAGCCATGAATACTTACCTTCCTTGCAACACAGACAAAAGTGGACAGTGCCTCGCAGAAACCTTGAAGTTGGAGATATAGTTCTGCTCAGAGACAAGAAAACCGCCGGCAACAAATTATTGTTGGTAACTATTAATATTTGAATATAAGTACTAAAGGTACTGAAGATAACTGCTTCACAGTTTAACAAACTTGTTTGTAATAATTAATTTAAAAAAAATTGTGTTTTTTGTTACGCAATTACCTCACTTCTAGTTTAGTCACTTCCTGTTTAGTCACTTCCGGTCAAATGGCTTGCTGGTTCCGCAGATAGACACAATGTATAATCTGAATTCAGTCTACTTCCATCCACTATGAAGCATCGTAGAGGCAATGCTGTATGTTTTGTTGTCTGACATTAGACACGTTGAAGAACATTAATATAATAAGAATAAGAATAATATTGTTGTATTATTTTTATTCACAGTTCTCACTGCGGCATGTATGAGGAAGTGTAACAGTAAATGGTCAACTTTTCTATGACTCTCTCTTCATTGGCTACGGTTTAACTTGGTGTCTTAACTTCCAAACCCAGGAAACTTCATATGAAGACAACCATGTATTAACTGTAGAAACAAAAGTCACATACAGATTATACATCAATCTAGAAGAAACCCGTTTGGCACAATCAGAGGTTCTGCCGATGTCTTTTTCGGCTCGAGACAAGTTTCATCCATTAGAGCAGATGTTTCAGGAGGGAGGCCCGGCTTTATAACCATTCCATACTTCCTATTCTAACCCCTTCGTACAGCCTTGAGATTTAAATGAGGTCTGCCAGAAATGCATTTCACACAACAGTAAGTGGTGGTGGTGGTAGTGGGGGGAAAAAAGCAGATGGAAGGCTCCTTTCAGTAATAACGCTCTGCAACACGTAGGTAAGATGGAGGTCGCGCTCCCACTCCCAAACATGAACTGGAATAGTTATTGACCCCAGGCGGCACTCAGCTGTGTCGTCAAATATTGTTCTGTTGATGTACATACAACATATCAGTGGGCAGACTTTCAAAAGCCCAAGGCTTCTCAGAGAAGAGAACTATGTTTTATTATTGTTATTATTATTATAATAATTATAATAATAAAATAATAATAATAATAATAATAATAATATCATTATTATTATTAT
>OMKR01101822.1:5875-15906 GCA_900302355.1 Cyttopsis rosea
CCCCCCACACCCGCCCCCCTCCCAAGCACTGAATGATTCGGTGAACAAATCTTTTTAATGAATTTCTTTGAGGAATTTGACACTGGATGGATTTGATTTTTTCATTCATAATGTGAAGCACTTTATTTTACAAAAGGATGGAATGTTGTTTTATAACTACAGTATTGAAGCATGTCAATTTATTTGAGAACTGAATATTGACTTTATTGACTAATATTAACCTTAAAACATTTTTTCGCAATATCTGTCAGAAAGATCGCAATTCGATATTTTCCCCAAATTGTTCAGCCCTAGTTTCAATAGTTCACTGTTACGAAACATGGCATTTCGCTGGTATCATGTAGGACAATATAGGCCTGATTAGTAGTGATTTCTGATGCTGGTGTTAAATCTTTGATTGGCCTGATGAATTGGCTTTTCCGTTGTAAATTGTACAAAGTAAATTTTGATTTTTGTTGTTATTGTGTTACATATATGTTTTGTGAATCTGAAACTCTTTCGATTGAGTTTGTCAAGGTGATAATTATCCTCAGATACTGATGGCACAATCTAGTCTATCCTATTTGTCGCACATTTTGCTTAAATGCTAGGGATGTAACGATACCAAAAACTCACGGTACGATAATACCACGATAATGGGAGGACTTGGCTCTGTGCCTCCAGCTGCTGGCACAGTTGCGTAATATGATTGAGAGCCTCTTTCTTGTAATCCATAAGAACACAGAGATTATATGTTTTCACTCAGAAGGGAAACATCTTGTTTATGGTGTTTATTTGTTGTTGTTTCTTTAGTGATTGTTTAAGGAAGTGACGTCAGCACATCTTCTTCGCATCCTTTCTGCGTCACCATTTGTTTTACCACACGAAGAAAAGTCGATGTTGTCGTTTACGAGTAGATAAAATTTCTAACCTTATTTTACCAAAACGGTTTCACATTCTGACTCGACATCACACGGAATATGGAAGGATGATCTTGATCTGCATGTTTGCATCAAAGGGAACCGTAAGATCTCCGTTCATGCTGTAGTTTGAGTGCAACAACGGGTGGTGGAGAGCAACTAGCCTCGACATCTGACTATTTATCTAATATTTAGATATCTAAATCTAAGAAAAACAACGGCTCATCGTCACCCAGCGAGACTTGGCTGTTCCCTTCATTCCTACAAAAGAACCGGATCGTTGGTGAACGATATCATTACATCCCTATTAAATGAGAGAGAGAGCGATCAATGGAAGCATTCATCCAAACAAATCCAGCCACCAGGGAGTTTCCAATCACCTCCCAGCTTATTTAGTTATTAACCAACTTATTCACCTTCTTCATGAAGGTTTTGATCAGAGAGATGGCTCTAGTGAACGCACAGTTGTCTTCTAACTTGATGAAGTGTTTCCAAAAAACACAAATCTGGAGCATATACTGAAATCTGAGTCAGGTATAACTAAGGTTCATTTTTAAGCAGGGGATCTCCAGGCATAAGAAATTTACCAATTCATTATATATACTATATGAAGCAAAATGACCACAGCTGTAAATTGATTCTTCTTTTGTCGTAGTAGACTCAAGTTAGTTTTGGGCCTCACATGCATCTAAACTTTGTATAGTTTTTGCTGAGCACAAATGTCTTTTGTATACAACTGTACATTTGTATACAACATTTGTTTTACATTGAATTGATCAATTTTTACAATTAAAATTTCAGACATTCTGATATAATTCAAGGCCAAAATCTATATAACATGTTAAGGCTATTTAATCACCTGTGGATACCCTGTATAGTCAGATACTAGTCACTATTTTATTTCCATTTATTGAGCAGTGATGTCTGATGAATAGTCATGCCATCATGAATCACTATTAAAGACATGCAGCCTGGCTGTCTGCGGCAGTGCCTTACTGTCACCGGAAGTTGTGATGCGCATGGAGCAGGAAGTGCCTCCTGCTCTTCTGAGAATCAATGCTACCAGTGTCCCCTGTGTATTGACCCATGCCTTCCCCCGACTGCGTGTCACACCATTGTCAGTGGCTGTGAGTCAGCAGCGCTGACGTCCCTCTGGGCTTGAGTTATTGGATCTTTCACAGTTACGTCAGGTCTTCTGACACAGATGCTCCAACTGCAGTTTTGCCTTTGTGTGTTTCAGGTTTACATCATCAAAGTGTCCTGGAGCGATGGAAGCACAGAAAGCATTTTCAGACGCTACAGCAAATTCTTCGACCTGCAGGTGAGTGTGTTTGTATGTGTGTGAGCATGTGCACGCATCAGCATTTCCCCTTCATTCATCCAGCAGCAGGGAAGCACCGTATTCCCCATTAAAAACAAAAGCCATCCATAAATTGTTAACATATTGTATCCAAACACATAACATGTGTTTAACATATCACATTTTATGTGTTAACCTAACTTTGAATTTCCTGACAATGTTTTGGTAGAAATGACATGTCTTCGTCAATAAGACAGACAATCATAAATACAACACCAAAACATCACTATAAGTCATAAGTGAAACACTGGATTCTGACAAGCATTAAGGTATCTGCCAGAGGAAATGCACACAGGGAAAGACGGTACTGCCTGCTGTAACAGATCAACACACTCCCCTTGGAAACACAGTGACTACAGCCAAGCTAAGCTCTCTTTGCCCCACCCAGATGAGACTAATAATTATACAATTTGCCTGGAGGACTCGGAAAATATCCAACAAATTTAATAGAGGACAGCAATGAACTGGATGACCACAGAAATGACTGAATCATTCGCAAACTCCACACTCCAGTTTGTGTTTGTTTCACAAGGAGGGTGTCATCAGTAAAGCTAAACCTTCACTTCCTGGTTCTACTGTATTGGATCCAGGATCCCTTTCTGTGTGTCGCAAGCATGAACTGCAGGAGACCCCATGACAGCATCCTGCTTTAATGACCAGGTGGTCAATTTAGGCACAGCACACTGTCGACACTAATTGCATTGCAAGGCATTTAATTGAGCAGGTTGATCAGAGGGTGTAGGATGGTGTAATATGCAATGGAAGCCAGGTTCAGAATAACAATAATGCATCCTGGTCCCTCTGAAGCTGTGACAGTAATGTTTACTAGACGCACACAAACTGTGCGTATCAAACTTAATTTTATTTGGTTAATTCAAGTCTGGAAAAACGGGTTTAAACAGAATGTTTCAATACAATGCCTTAAATCAATAGCACCTTTCTCTAATGCGGAGTCCTTGCCAAAGTCATTTTCCATCCATAGAATCCAAGAATGTCATTGGTGTAAAGCATATGGTTGTGGATTCCATCATAATACACGATTGATGTCGTTCTGCCATAGTTATTGCTATTCTACCCATCAGTCACCCTATCATCAGTGCAATCCACGGCTGACATTACTGAGAGTAAATTGGATCAGAAGAGCTTGTGTAATTCCGGGGGTATTCCTAGGTTGTGTTGGGGGGGGGGCCCCTGTCGGGCCTTTCAGTGGCTTCCTGCTGAGTTGAAGTCTATGCTCGCTCGGTGTCAGGGCGACGTAGATAAGCCTGAGTGGACAGATTACAAGTCGATCGCTTATCTCCTGTTGAGGTTGGCATTGAGGTACGAAACTACCTTGAGGTGTGTGTGTGTGTGTGTGTTGTGCAACAGCACTGTGCCAGCTCACACCCACACATTCAGAAAGGAAGTTTTATTCATTGCATCTCACCCAGGGGCTGCCAGTTAAAGCAAACAGCGCTTAATGATTTAGTTAAACCAGCGTTAACCTACATTACTCTTTTGTTTGCCAACTGCCCGCAGGTTTATTTGTTGTTAAAATATACAGATTGAGGTCACTTAAAGTTGAATTGTAGTTTTACTGCTTGGCAACTACAATCTGTAGACACACTGGTTATTTTAAGGCTGACGGCGAGCCGGGCAACAAGAGAGGTAAACAGTTTAATTACAAATGCATAGCTGTGATGGGGGCTATCTTGCTTACATTCCTTCCTCTTTTTAAAGTACAGGTTACTTTTCATTAGCCAGACAAGTAATGCCTCTGCGTCTCCCCCAAAGGACTGCTGATGAATGTGATAAACAAAAATAGTATGGTATTAACTCTACCACATCAAATGGAGACCAAGGACTGAGTAGTGCTTAATAGCTGCTTTTGTGTTTTACCTGGCTCTAATTATTGACAGACCGTTATGCTGGCATTACATGCACCCATGCTTGACGAAGAGATAAAGAAAGTCTTTAAAGAGTTTTCCGACCCAAGTGCCCAAATTTTAGAATGTTCTGAGCTGTCTAAATATTCACTTACACCCATAGAAAGAATCAAACTTTGTACAAAGCAACATAATTTAAGTTAATCGGGTTTTGACCAGAGGAGACCATTAATGTACAAAGCAGTCTTCATGTAGTTGCTAAAGCCAAGAGTTACATTGGATCTTATTGATGGAGATTGTTTTCTGTCTGAATTCCCGTTCACAAGCAGAAATATCTCTTGAACACAATTCGCCAACAAAACAAAAATGTACTTGTTTTCAAACCAAATGTGTACAACAAACAGGCACAAAATGACTTAAGAAAGATGGATGTGAGGCTTGTGCAGAGGCCGTGTGGTCATCCTCGGGCTCATAAGCTTTGTGATTGTATTTCCATGCCACTCTGAACACTTTCCATTCTGTACACGTGTCCATTTATCTTCACACAAAGCCAGCTCTCTGGCTTTCCCAAGTGCTTTTGGACAAGCATACGAAGTCGATGAACGTCTTATTCTGTGCTTTGGCTCAATAACGTGTAAAATCTCATTAATACTTGAATTACACAGCTTTCACATATGTTGCTCTTCTAGTTTTTCAGAACAGTATTTCTCTTTTTTTCCCCTTTGGAAGGAGGAGGACTGGCTAAGAATGCTGGATTTTATGGTGCACTAATATGTGTTTGTTGTGTGGTCATTTATTATTAGTGTGTCATAATAAGTGGGGATTTCCACAATAAACTGCACATATATCCCTGTACAATGCATTTTGGTCTGGAAATGATTTCCCATAGCATATGGTTCTACTTAGGTAAAGGCTGAATGAAAGATGGCTCTAGTCATGGATGTCATTTATTATACCGGGACAATAAAGATTTCCCCAAAAATGAATTCCTTGGTAAAACAATGGAAATGTGAGATCACAACCTCCCTTAATTTTTGCTAAAAGTTACACTTCATACAAACATTTGATCTGAACTTGTATTTCATTAAAATTACTCATACTGTATTATGCATTTTGTCTTAAATTGCTTAATGACAAATAGGGATGCTACAATATTTTCGGACCGAATACTCACTCTTGAGTACAATATAACAACATAAACAAAATAATATAATATCATATCATATAAACCATTTCTGAATACTGAGATTTTCAGTTACATTAATGAGGAGATCACTGAATCTTCACACAGAATTGGGCCCAATACTGGTGTCAGTAACTATGCATCCCTAATGGCACTATTTAAGAGAATAGTTTTGTATAAATTATTGTAATAGTACACATTACATAATATAATATTTATAACAACCAGTTATTGGTCCACACAATGCATGCACGCCGTTTACATAGAGAACATTAGGGCAATTACGAGAGTGTGGCGAAATAAACAATCGTTCAACAAACAACCAATTATCAAACCAGTCGCGCGTTTGGTGTTGCCTCCCCCTGTTCTCCACGGTTCCCAGGTGCGGTGAGAAACTCTTTCAGCTTCTGCTAAGGTTCCCGTTTCAGAAGGTTGGAAATGACTCCTCATTTAGTTATTTCACCTTGGTGTAAAAGCGGCTCATCTCCCAGGATGTCAATTAGAAAGAGAATCCCCTCGAGGAAAAATATAATCTGATACGATCTCGCCCAGCAACAGTTACTAGAGTTCAGTGATCGTTCTACTGTAGATGGCTCTAGTGGTGGAGGGCATTTGAGTGCCAAGCCCGAAGTTTAAAAGTAATTTGGAGATTTTCTTTTTGGGTTCTGTACAAGGGTGATAATTTACAGTAAGAGTGGGATCAGTTGGCAGCCAAGCATGCCACTGTAATTGGAGAGAAGAGAGCAGCCATTGTTCCAAGACTCGGAACATTCTCACTCATGGTCCCGGTGCCTCTTAGATCATCTTTAATACGGCCTTTGTTTGGAGTGCGACTTGATGTGGTCACAGAGGATATAGACGAGACAAATAATGGCTCCTTGGAAAATGACATTAATCCCTGACCCCGCACAAATTTGTCAAATGACATGACTGCATTTAAATGCTTAGGGTATTACTGGAAGTACTGATGGGAGTTGTAATGCGCTGGTCATGAAACGTGACACCAATCTGAGGTTGTGGTCCTTCTCCCTATGATGTCACTCTATCATCAGGACTTTCACCTGAACCTGAGGCTGTAGGCAGATTATTTGTAATTCCTGTTTGTAGGCCATGCATGAAACCATTGGACTTGCCTGTAAAATCAGCTATATTTGTCAAGAAAAAAAAAAGTTATTATTTTATATAATTAATTTTTACTGACTACACATAATACCAAATAGGGCTGTCACGATCATGAAAGTTTAGCTGTGGATTAATTGTCATACACATAATTGCGATTCTCACTTAATTCAGTCTATTCATTGTGACATTTCTAACTCTGATTAACATTCCCCTTAAATTTGGATGGAATCATGTTATTTCTGAATCTTGGAACGACTTCACAAAAAGATTGCAATCTGCTCAAGTAATTGTGATCAGACGATTGCCATAATTGTGACCTTGGCTTGATTTCGATGTCATTTTAGACACAATTTGACGTCGCAATGCACGCTATGGATCAATGTGCTTCTATTTAAACAAAGAAAACAGGGAATCATGAAACAAGCCAGCTTTAAACACAGACATGCGTGTCGAGCCAAACTCTGTTTTTGCCTTCTCCCGTTATCTGCTGCTGTAAGGCATGCATATTTGATGTTGTGTATGTGTACATGATGTAACCGGCTGCCTAAAGATACATCTTGACTTCATCCAGATGCCTTTCGTCCTCTGAGCAGCTCTGATTATAGAGTAGATGCAGTGTTCTGAGTAGATCTGGTTAGAAACACTCAGAGACTGGGTGTGGTCCGCTGACATCGCATGGGAACAATTACAGCGTGTGGGGTATTGGCTCTCTCTCTCTCT
This sequence comes from Cyttopsis rosea, assembly GCA_900302355.1. Classification (NCBI taxonomy): domain Eukaryota; kingdom Metazoa; phylum Chordata; class Actinopteri; order Zeiformes; family Parazenidae; genus Cyttopsis; species Cyttopsis rosea. The sequence continues at coordinate 13,025 of OMKR01101822.1, forward strand.
CTCTGATTCTCTCTCAATCTCACTGCTAGCCCTTCCTTCCTATTTCCATATTTCATCTAGTTATGTCCGTGTTTCAGCTCCACTGAAAGGTAAAGCTTTGTCTCGAAGAAATTCCATTTGACTGATTGATTCCAAATTGGTTAGGTGCTATACTTCTCCTTCGTAGTTTCCCCCCTGTGTGCTTTTACCATAGACACAGAGCCCAAGAGGGTTTATACCTTCCCTTCCCAGACACGCATCCTCTCTCCTCTTTGTTGTTTATTTCTTAAAGGTAGAACAGACGTCGTTGAAGTACAGTGTGTGAAACAGACATTTTGTGAAATCGGCAGATTCTCCAATTATATAATTACATTTAAATTGAAGGCGCATTTTGAGCCCATGTTAGAAATGTTGCATTCATTTAAGTGTGAATTATCCGCGTTTCCATCAGTTGGGTTGAGGGAAATTAACTGTCTACCTGAAACTTCTAATGTTCACTCTGTCGCTTTTTATAAGGAGGATGTGAATTATTCAACCGTTATAAGCTTATACTATGATAGTGGCATAAAACAAATTAAAAATACAATTAAATCGCTCATCGAAATTATCTGTGTGACAATTCCTCGTCAACTAAAGTTTCATGGTTGTGACAGCCTAATCACAACCAATCAGAATTATGTTATGGTCACAACAAGTTCTAACATTGATGTATGTAGTAATCAATCTGCCTTTCCTGGTAGCATCAGTACTTGATTTCAAATTCAAATTCATGCGACAAATTAGATGGAGAAAAAATAAAATCTGTACAAATATGTGGATGTGGTTCAGATAAAATAAATCTTGACCTTAGAAAAGTCTCTTAAGAGGCTCTGAGGCTCTTAAGAGGTGTAATTTGTATGGCCATTGATTTGCCTGTTGAACCATATCGCATGATCTTGCATAAAACTGTGAAATAAACTATAGGGATTTTGATGCATTAGATGTAACATCAGTTTTCAGAGAAAAGCAGTGGAGTGGGGGAGAAAAAGAGTCAATGATCCCTCTCACCATTTCCATTCTTGTTTTATGCTTATTTTAAACTATGACTGCTACCCATTACCACCTCATTCTTTTAAATAATGGTAGTTTTCATTATTGTGGACATGATTGTGTATTTTTACCCACCCCGTCTAACCACATTTAGTACGACACCTCTGCCTTTCAGCCTTTGCTGGTTTTGGCCCAATACACCTATGGCCAGTTTGCCAAAAATACAAATTATCTGCCTGAATATATCTTTACATCTCAATCATTTATTCAGCTGGGTCGTGCTTATATCCTGGTGACTGGTGAATCTACCACTAGATTCTACCCTTGGCTATAACTCAGTATGTGCTCTTTTGTCAAGTGTCTAATGTCGTGTAAATGTTGGGATTTCATTCATTCCCTTCATTAATTGTGACAAATGCCTATGTGGCAGATCTAGGGGCGTGGTTAAGCCACGGGCTGCAGACGACAGCGCGGCTTCCTTCCCCCGAATCGGCCGGATCAGCGCCTGAGCGTCGCTGATGGGTCCGACTCGGGGCAGGAAGTCTTCTTAATGTTTTGTTTGTCCTACAGTGAGGAGATGATTGCTCCGTGTGACCCCCGGAGGCCAGACCGCACCAGAGACACTGAGAGAAGCAGCAGTTATATATTTTCGTTCTTCCTTTTGGCCTGCGAGCCTTTCTTTAAACCCGAAACGCGTGTGGGTTTTCAGTGAGATGTTTTTATTTAGCTACTGAGGCGAATACAAAATATTTTTTTTTCTATATGACAATTAGGGGGTTGAATCAGTGGGTGGATCCCAGGTAGATATACAGATATATCAGTCTTATACTGAGCAGTGGACCACCAGAAGCTGAGTGACATCAACTCCATAGCTTCTCAAACCAACATCACAAGCCTCAAGAACCTCACCATTTTGGTTGAACCATGTTGGTACTCTCACACTCACACACACACACACACTATGGAGTTGAACCATCTTCTTTTGGTGAACATACCATTAGTCGTGGTCATAAAACCTACCCAGGACATTTTGCATACCAACCAAGGTTCACTGTTATTAATGGAGAAGGAATGGAAGACATTCCTGGTTTATCAGGATGGCAGAAGGTCGGTACTTTTTGACCTTGTGATGAAGCCTTGGAGTTACTAATTTGTCAGTTACATATTTAGTACAACTGCATATATACTGTACATATATAATGCAACTCTGATAAGGAAAATAATTTAACTAAATGTTTGCTCCTCTTCTTTGTCCTGGTCACAGAGGTCACAGATATATTCTACAACGTGCTTCACCCTCACTTACCCTTGGCCTGGTGGTCAAGTAACAAATGGCACAATCTAATTCTGTTTTTATTTATTATATTATAGGAATAGGGTTACACCAAGACCACTTCCCCACTGCTGTTAGGAAGTATTGATACCAAGTACCGATCTGGAAGTTTTACTGAATATTATAGATTTTGGACCGCTAGTTTTATATCATTATATCATAACGATTGACATAAAAAGAAATTCTTGAGATACGATTTTTCTTTAGTATCTCATGGGTTTGATGTCGCTGTTGGGTATTGGGGATACAGTCTATCATTAACCTGCTGGAATGGGTCAACCCCAACCGCTTTCTGATGAGATGCATAATTCTTGAACTTAGCCCAATTTTATAGGTGAGAAGGTGCTCTATGGGGTTTTGGAGATTTGGCACAAAAGGTGTTTTGTGTGTGCGTGTGTGTGTCCATAAGATAGGATACTATAAGCACGGGAAAGTGTCGGCAGGGAGATTTCAAAAAGACGTGGGAGCTGATGAGGAAAGAATGTATGGGGATGGATGTGAACGTTTGATAGAGAATTGGGGTGAGGGGGGGAGGGGAGGG
>OMKR01101835.1:0-14207 GCA_900302355.1 Cyttopsis rosea
ATGCCAAATAATAATAATAATAATAATACTACTACTAATAATAATAATAATAATAATAATAATAATAATAATAATAATAATAATAATAACTGAAGACATAAATTATTTGTATTGGACCATATTAATATATTATATCTACATTTATTTTGCATATTTTATTCATTAAATATTGACAAAATACTTTATTTCATCATGATTCATAATAAAACACTGGCATATTTATAATTGTTCACTAAAAGCTAGCGAGCTGCTTTTTTTAACGAAGGGCATAGGGTTAATGACAGTGTATTGTGTTACAGTTTAACAGTAACAGTATGCCTCAAGCAACCTCTTCCTGTCAGCACAGATGCCTGCCAACTACACACCAGGGGGATTATTGAGAAGAAAAAAAAATCCAATATGGACCCTGACTAGCTGATCGCAAGTCGTCCAGTGCAGTGTTTTTGGCTGATACATATTTCCAGGAAGGTTAGAAGGTCAGAAGTCTTAGAAGTTGACTGACCTCTGGTGTAGGAGGCGTTGAAGCCGCGACCACTCACGCTGCCATCAGAGGTGAAGCGCAGGAACATGGCATCCCCCGTGGAGTGGACGGGCCCGGGCAGCTCCCTGCCACACAGGGTGGCCAGCAGCGGGGACAGGTTGTTGTCGCCTGAGGGGTGGTGGAAGTGGAGGAACACACTTTGGATACTGTGGCAGTCTGAGAGGCGTGGTTAAGCCACGTGCTGCAGACGGCAGCACGGGCTATTAGTTATTAGTATTAGTATTAGATATTATTATTTCATTTGTATTATTTAGTTATTATTATTATTACCTATATTACAATTACTTAATACTTAATAATACAAGTAGTAATTATGTTTTCATACAATTAATACAATGTATAACATAATGCATAACACCTAATCTAAAGAATAGATATTATCAAATATTTGTAGTTATTTTTATTTCAAAAACTATTAAAAAAAAAAAAAAAAAAAAAGGATTCCAGCATTTGCCACACACCGACATGCTAAATCAAAAGGTTTTACCATCTCGGATGACGAGGCTGTCGAAGTAGCAGGTGGGATAGTCCTCCATGTCCAGCGATAGCAGGTTGAGCTCCACCGTGGAGTCAGGCGAGCGGATCACCCAGGTGCACTCTAGGTTGGGGGCGTAGCTGTCGGGCCAGCCGGGGGAGAAGAGGAAGCGCGGGGCACCCTCGGGTATCAGCACCCCGCCGCATGCTCCTTAAGGTGGCGTTAAACCAGGGAGGTGTCGGGAAATATTAACACACGTGAGAATTCTGTTTGGATTCTTATGACAATATCCCTATTTTTTTGAACGATGAACAATGCTAGTATCAAGGTTCATTGTCGCATTACAAAATGAAATTCAAGGACTTTCAAGTACCTTTTTAAGCACAATATTTTCATTTTCAAGGACTTAAAGTTGAAGTGTGTAGAATTGGTTAGAAGAATGCGAAAATCCCTCTCTAGAGTCAGTGTTTGGTTTGTCCATTCTGCGCTACTGTAGAAACATGGCGATGCAACATGGCAGTGTCCGCAGAAGGGGCTCCAGCCCCCATGGAGATACTGTATAAACATCTCATTCTAAGGTAACAATAACACAATTCTTATTTTCATGGGATTATACAGTAATTAATACATACTTATGAATATTATATTCCATTTCTGCCAAGTCGGTTCCACTAGATGCCACTAAATACACTATATCTATTATTAATCTCATTGTCATCTACTATTATAAGTGTCTATCTCCATCCATGCTGGATTTGTATTTCATTAATTGAATGATACATTTTTATTTTCCTGGCATAATCTATGTCGTAAAAGCGATTCTGGAAAATGTTATATTACGTTACTATTTGAATCAAAATCAGGGGGAATATCACAGGTTTTCAATGATTGCACTTTTTTTCAGCACTTTTTAAGTACTTCAGCACAACGGGGGCTATTTTCAAGGTATTCCAGTGCTTAAATTTCTGAGGACGAAATTCAAGCACTTCAAGCACCTCAAAGACTCTGCAAGAACCTTGTAGTATGTTGTCTTGATTTCAACCCCCTTGTAGGTTGTATTACTGTGTTGTAATACAGTACAATAGAGTAATATCAGAATAAGAATGAGTTTATTCCACCATTTACATGTACCGACACATAGACTTTTCCCTACATTATATTACTCAAAAAGACAATGGGAGAGTAAAATAGAGAAAGAGAAAGTGGAAGAGCACAAAAATAAACATGCTAGGCAAGGCCAAATGTCCTTTGTTTTTTTCCGTTGTCGAAGAACGGTTGCAATTGCGTCTTTGTTCTGGCAGTCAGATGAAACAACAATCCTTAATACTGGGTCAGTTTAAAAGATTCCGATGCCACTTGGGTTGACTCCCAGTGATCTAAATATCAAGTTAAAAAATACCAGAGTTTTCCTTTAAGACGCATTTCCTGTGGTCCAAAGTTTGTCTCACCACTGGTCAAACACGGGGTCAAACTGGTCAAAGCCCTTGAGTCTACTGATAAATTTACACATTCATAAAATTCTTTACCTATGCACATTTATACTGGAAAAAAGAAACACTACAGAGAAATTGTAATGAATAGTTCATTCTGACCTGGTGCGATGGTGGGGAGCGGTCCTGAGTTCTGGATAGCGATCCACTCCACCAGGAAGCCTCGGCCTCCGACGCTTGAGTCCGTCTTGAACTCCAGTGTCACGGTGCTGCCGGTGCTGTGCACGGGGGACGGCAGGGACAGGCCGCAGTACATCCCGATGGGGTAGCCATGCACGTTGGGGCCTTCAAATATCTGGGAGGACAGTGTGAGTAGAGGTAGAGTAGAGTGTTCATATGCACAATAATATATAAACGGCTATGACTCTAATATCCGGCTGAGAATAAAAGGAATCGTTGACGCCTTGCCTACACTGGGTACTGTTACAAATGTTGAATCTTCCAGTGACAATAATTGATTTTGAGGTTGTTTTTCCAGCAACTGACATATTCACTGCTTTGCTTCAGGCACAATCAGATAGGACGTGACACTCACTGAGCTCCAAACATAAAGCGTGAAACAGGAAATCAGTTTGGGGTAGGGTTTAGGGTTTACTAGCACAAATACAAGAGCACAATATCACTATCAGTACCAACTGGCGCATTCATGATTAAAGCATTTACTACCACATCAACACGGCATGTGGAAAACTCTCCTCATGTAAACTAAAACATTTATTGTGACAACTCTATTTGTACCTTATTGGCAAAGTATGAAGATTTTACCAAGACTAAGAAGATTGAATATGAAATGTGTTAGTTTGTGTCGTACCTTGAGCTGGTCGTAATAGCAGTCGGTCAGGTCCTCAACGTCCATGTCTAGGAAGCGGATTTGGACATAGCTGTCCCCGTCCACGGTGATGGTCCAGCGGTAGTCTGCATTGTTGGGGTACGTGCGGGGGTACAGTGGCGACGCTATCTGGCCAGACTCACCCGTCAGGTCATTACCATACACTGGAGGACGAGAAGAGAAGTGGGTCATAAAAGGCCGAACTGTGTGGTTTAAAGAGCGACCCGTCGTTGTGACAGACTCACAGTGCGAGAAGGTGGCTCTGAAGCCGGCTCCGCTGATGGAGCCGTCGGAGCGGAACCTGATCCAGAGGATGTGGCCAATCACAGAGGTGTAGTTGGAGGGCAGGCTGTTGCCACACAAGCGGTTGACCAGCGGCCCGGTGGAGTTCCCTTCCCTGATCTCCAGGAAGTCCTTGTCGCATCTGTAGCTCCCGTCCAACTGGAACATTCTGAGAGGAACCGACCAGTCAAGTCCATCATACAGGATTTTTCTTTGCGTGTATTTAATCATCATAACCTTGGAATCCTCTGATGTTAATCGGAGGATACATTTCATATCAAAGCAAACAAACTATGTCGTCCATGGGGAATATGTCCAGTACGTCCAATTCTTTGGGATATTCAGAGGTTTTTAATTCTCATTTGAGTTATTGGATGGTCAGTGACAATATCGATTTGTAAAATAACGATATTACTCCACGGTCCAGGATATATATTGTATAATATTGTAATTTAACCTGTTCAAGGCCTGTTAAGCGCAAACACAATGCAGGTCTTTGGCAAGTCTTTGGTCTGAAAGGTTCTTTGCAGAACCAAAAATGGTTCTCCGATGGCATTTCCCGCTCCAGATTGCACCTATATTTTGTAGATGGTAACTCATTAAATTTGACAAATGATAGTGTCTTGACCATCTTCAATGAAGGTGTTTCGTTACAGCAAGGGGATTCAATTCTATGAACGTTCCCCCACGTTATCGATGGATTTTTAGTGAACTAACATGAAGGAGAGCTGGAGGCGGTTCCCTGGTGAGCTTCTGATGGTCCAGACGCACTCCACGTTGGGAGGGTAGGCGCCTGGGTAGTTGGGGCTGTTGAAGGTGCCGCTCTCCATGACCAAATCACCGCCGCAACCTGAGAGAGAAAGAGAAATTCAAACATTTATATTTGAGCATGTTCGTTTCACAATTCTAGTTGCAGGTGAATAAGCTGACCATCAAAAATGCACCAGGCCTTCTACGGAGGAATTTAACATAAGTTCTAGAGGCAAATGAAAATGAGGCAATTTTCAAGCTTTGCTTTGAAAATTGTTCTTTTTTTGTTCTCAATATTAATAATGATTGTATTGACATTGAAGTGAAGACGGGAGGAAGAGCAGATTAGTTTGGAGGTACGTTGGGAGACTGATTCAAATCATGTACCAAATAGAAAAACCACCGCCTGAACTATGTTGGACCGGCCGCGATCAGATTATAAGTATAAGAGTTATAGTATAAGAGTTATGTCCTAAAAGCCCTTGAAAGTTAGTGCAAACATCCTTCCAGATGCTTTAGTCTGGAGGATTTTATATGCTAATTCTATAGGAGAGATGGACAAAAACCAGCTTTCGGTGAGAAATACATCAGTGCATCCAACCGGGGAGTGTTTTGAAGATTATTTTGGGGGGTGACTTACATGCAAAACCCTAAAAATATGGATAATACTGGGGGCATGTAGAAGGGACCATTCACTAATATTCATGTAAATATAAATTACATTTAATTCAATATTAATTCAATGTTAATGTCGCTGTACATACCGTAAGGTAGATAGCACATAGTAATAATTCATATTTATAATTTATAACTTATATACCCATAACAATAATTTATCCTGTGCATAGTATTTGTATATACTGTTTGGCTGTAATGTAAACTGTAATGTTTGGTATTGTATTTGTATATCTTTGACAATTATGATTATAATTTTTTTACTTCACTTTTGTATTCTATTTATTTAATTATTATTTTTATTCTCCATTTTTGCGACTGTTAATCTTTAATGTTAATGGTCTGCAGTGTAACGCACCAAACCTCACCAGAACAAATTCCGAGTATATGTAAATGATTCTAAATTTTATGCCATTTGTACGGAGTACATCACGATACTGAGAATGTGTTGGCCGTGTAGGCCTTGGCGTGAATTCAATGCTATGATCGGTTGGGATTTAGAGATGGGATTTAGGAGGGTCCCCTTACTGGAGGTGGAGGCCGAGTAGGCCGCTCGGAAGCCCTTCCTGGAGACAGAGTAGTCGGAGACAAAGTTCACCACCAGGGCGCTGCTGAACGACGTCACTGGGTGAGGGATCTGGGTGCCGCAGTAGCGTCCTGGGAGAAGAACGCCGTTAGCACTTGTCTTGCAAAAAGAACTTGTGCGTCTATGGGTGTAGCACCAGGTGGGTCGCAGAATGGCAATGCAAATTATATAGCATTTTGTTGGATATACTGTAGCTGTATTGTACTGTACTGTACATAAAGCTCACTCCCCAAGAGAGAAAAAATGAGAAATACAGGTTTTCAATACCGCCGGGAGATCCTACAATTCAGGCCTACGATACAATATAATGATGAATATGAAGGGAGTGAAAACTGAATCATTTTATCAAATTATTTGTCATAAAATATGATAAATCAAACTGGAACTGTGTAAATCTACCTTTCACAACTTTCAGTAACTTTTAACTTTTAGTTTCATGTTTATTTGAATGATTCCAGTGTGTGGCTACTTGGAGAACCTGTACTCAAAGACATCCAAATCAAGTCCAAATCGTAGAGTTACTTTAGAGTAACTCTACATGTTGTGGTTTTGTAACACAGGCCAAAATGTTTAACATTTAGAGTCATGTGGCCATTTGATTGGTTTTGATGTGCCAGGCCCTCTAGCCAGGATAGTTAGGATACTACTGTATTTCTGGGTGTGGAAAATGTCCACCAATGACAAACATGGCCATCATCACCAAGTTACCCACTACCCACAAGTATAGACTTTTATGTACACTCACACACACCTATAGACGGGGCTTGGTAGTTGTCTCCATCCAAGATCTCCACAGCATCATGGGAGCAGTTGGAGTTAATCATTTCCAAGTCAAAGTCAGTAAATGACAAAGTGACATGGTTGACTGGGCAGAAAGACGCAGGGGTTAAAAATTAATAACAGTTTATTTAAAAAATAACAAAATTACAAGTTAATAAAAGCAGTGGGGGAGTACGGTATAACCAAAATTGCCAACTCACATGGCTCCTGCGCTCTGATGATCCAGCTGCAGTTCTGATTGGGCGGGTAGGTGCCTGGATACCGCGGTGACGCGATGGCCCCGCCCAAGTCGCCTGTTATGATGTTAGCGCCGCAGGCTGCGTTCAAAGAGTCCAAAGGGAAATGTTTACTATTTGAAACTATTAGTAATATTATACTATATACAGTATATACTATATATACTATAATATACTATACTACTATATATACTATATACTATAATATACTATTTTTGGAGCTATTTTGTTCACAAACAGACAGACAGACCCTCTAAAGGTCCATCGATACGCTCCTTTAGATGGTCTGTCTGTTTGTAAACAAAATAGCAAAAAGAAATATAGATCAGATTTTGTGAACGGGTTCCACACAGGTTTAGGTTTTCAAATGTCTTTTTTGATTCAGAATTTAGTGGCTGAAGTCACAAAATAGAGGGCAATACCCACCCTCTGAGAATTGGGCGCTGAAGCCGCGATGGCTGCGGCTGGAGTCGGACCTAAAACGCACGTAGATGGTGTGCTGCGTGGAGGTGATGGCGGCCGGGCGCACGTTGCCGCACACGCGGGCAAGTATCGGGGCTGCCATACTCGGACCGTCATAGATCTACAGAAAGAGAGCGAAATCACCAAGGAACAACAGAGAGAATAGTATATATATATATAAAGTCAATGGAGAGAATTTTTGACAGAGAAGAAAGGACGGATGCAAAGGAATGTGGATAATTAAACAGTAAGATTCGAGAGACTAAAGTGTAACCACTGGTCATAAGTGAAGGTTACGACCGGTTTAGTTTGTAGTTAGTAGTTAGTTTATGACTACTTTCTACTACTTTCCTCCCCTGTATTCCTGGGAGTGCGATTAGTAATCAATAAATTAAGCAGATTCTCACCAACGAAAGTGAAGATAGTGACAAATAAAACAAATCTTTTTTCTTTAGCAGTCTTTTTTGCAAAAAGGCAGGATAAGCCTTAAGAATTTATTTATTTATTTATTTATTTATTTAATTTTATTTAATTTTATTTAATTTAATTTAATTTAATTTAATTTAATTTTATTTTATTTTATTTTATTTTTTATTTCATGGTAAGAGGGCGTGGCAAATGGGAAGAGCTAGAGATGTGGAATCTTTGGTTCTAAAACAATTTTTTTTCTCCAAAATGTATTGAAAATTGATATTGTAAATTGATGTATTACAGCAGTGAAAGCCTAGCCTGGGAACCAGACCAATCTGCGAGCTCATGATTAATTTGCTCTGGTAGATGGGTCTGGCCACCCTCGCATTCAAACAGATTTCCACCCGACCACTTTACAGTCAGGCCAATCACAGTCGCCATTTTCCGTTGCTCGGCGCTACATCACGCATGTCGTTGTTCTGATTGGTTGTAGGTCTATCCAATTGCGTCCAGAGACATTTTGGTCTGCGCCTGTTGGTAACGCCTCTTGGAAATCTAAAATGAAAGGAGAGGTTCCAGACTAATACGCATTTGCGAATTGGTCGATGCCACGCTAGGGAAAGCCAGAGAAATACATGAAATGGCTCAAAAAAATTACTGGAGTCATGCTTTATATTTGTATGAGATGTAATGATGCTGTTCCACAACATAATCTGGGCTGACCTATTTGCGATCAATTGTTTTACTTGATCTGGTAACTGCACCGGGTTTTCTAACTGATAAAAGACTATATTTACATATTCTGACTTATATATGCACTTTTAGAAGGAATTCAAACGTCTCTTTAATGGTACGCAAACAATATTGATATATTATATTAATATACTGTATATATATTAATACTATTTGAGCTCTCTCCCTCATATCAACTGAGTCACTATCCAACCGGAAGAGGAGACAGAAGCGGGGGGATGTTACGGGGCTTAAGGTCAAACATCTCTAGGATAGGACAAAGGAGCAGGAAACTGAGTCAGTGCTTGTCACTACTTTGCACGTGTCTCAGACAAGAAGCAGCTGTCCGAGCACAATAGACGTGGTTTGGGGGGTGGTGGTCGGTGACTCCATCTGACACCATCGTTCACTAACTGCTGTTATCGATCGCGACTAAACCGGCCTCCAACGCTCGTGTTCTGGGACGCTCGCTGTCTTACGGAATTCATCTCCACAGTAGGGACATTGTTGTCTGTGAAGTTTGAAATCTCAACCAGCCAGGAAATCTTTCAAATGAACAATCGATTTATTTTTGTGTATGTACGATTATTCCACTGGCATTGAGAAAGTACATCTTAGAAGTTTGTTACTTAAAGAAAAAAAGCGAATTCCAGAAATTCTTGAGTGAAATATGTAACTTTAAGATATGTTAAGATATGTTTTAATATAATAATAATAATAATAATAATAATAATAATAATAATAATAATAATAACAACACCAAAATAATAACAAGGAATAAATAATATTCTTTCTCATTTTAAGAAATCTGAAGTAATATTTCTTAACCATTTTTAATTCACATAATTAATTCATATTCATTCATATCTATTTATTTACATTTGACATTGATCTTTAGTAGTAATGCCCTTGTTACGATAGGAACTAACACAGATAGCTGCTGTTGCACAGTATAATACAAGTCTACCGTCCATTATTATGCTCAGGAATCACTAATTTAAACAGACTAGAGATCCAATTTCTCCATAAAGCCATGAACTTGCTTTTAAATGTAACACAATTCCCATTCTATTCTGCTTCCACTACTGCCCCAGTCTTTCAACTTATTGCTTGTTGCTGTGCTTTATTCAATGGGTTTGTCTGGCTTGGTGTGGGCCAGTTGTGCCATTTGTGGTCGTAAAAATCCTGAGCCACTGAGCTGTGATTTGCATTGAAAATGTAATTATGATGCCAGCTCAAACAGTTCCAAGGTTATTTCCACCTTTTTCAATGTACTTTCAGTTTTGTTGAAAGTTTGAAATTTTATATTATTTTCAGTTAAGTTTCACCTTAGATACGAGCTGTTGACAGTTTTCATTTCAATGTTAGTTTTTCTTTAGTATTTTAGTATGCCTGTCTTATTCCACCTACTTTTTATTTTAGAAACCTTCAGGCTTAGTTTAATTGAGAAAAAATGCTTCAACCTACTTAAATCAATGGCAACCAGTGGGGTTTGTCACGCCATGCCAATGCTGATTTCACTTCAGCCCTTTTTGTTAGAATTTGGTTAGTTTAGGTTTACTGGCTTGAATTTCATTTGAGCTTTAGTTTAGGGAAAATGTTTTACATTTATGTTATTTTAATTTATAAATTTGATTTTATTTCCTTTATTCATTTCAGTCTTAGTTAATGATAATAACCTTGCAACCTATGGCAATTACGATAGTGTTTTATAGATGTTAAGAAGTAGCTACTACAGAATTATTTCAAGTACTTCTGCATTGCTAGTGAAGCCCCCTGGCCTTAATGTCAGTCTCTTACAGCTACGTAGTCCCATTGGCAGCCAGAGTGCGGCTCGATGTCCAGGTCAGAGAAGTTGAAGAGCACGCGGTGGCTCGGGTCCACACTGATAACCCAGGAGCAGTCCACGTTGTTGGGGTAGTTGTCGGGGTAGGAGGGGGAATGGATCTCCCCATATGGGGCAGTCACTGGACCGCCACAGCCTAATGGGGGAGGGGATGGAGAGGAGGTGGTAAAAAAAAGGTTTCATGCATTTGTTTTCGCTCCATTTGATTTGAGTTGATCCAGTCTTTCCTACATTTTCTGGGAACAAAACCTGAGTAGGAACCAATGTGGGGCATTCCGTTGTTTGGAGCTCATGGACAAGCAAAAATATTACAAATATCAGATAGACAAGTATCATCAAGAAATGAAAGGTCATGCTGATCATATTTCTGCACTTTGTAAGGATTTCAGCATTTAAGATGACCTGTCATGTTGTGACCATTTGTAACATCTTCAATCTTGTTAAATATCAACCTAGGCGTCGACACACCCACCTCCCTGGGTTTCAACCCAGCTGGCATTGAAACCGCGCCCGCTGATGTAACTGTCGGACTTGAAGCGTACGGTGAGCATGTTTCCGGTGCTGGACACCTGCATGGGGCTGGTGGTGGCACTGCATAGCTGCGCTAGCCGAGGGGCTAATAGGTCTGGGCCTCCGTATACCTGAGCAAGCACATATATATCAGTGTTTTACCGCTGTGCTCGCAAGGTGTGCCGTGAAAAATGTTCAAATTCCACTTAAAAAAAAGAAAATATGGAAATTAGCTCTTGTGTTGCTGGATTAAAATTACAAGGCTGTACTAATGAATCTAAGTTTCACTCTGAAAGTGAGGACTATTCGTAGATTAAGAATGTTTAAGCACGTCTCTATTTTGAGATTCAGTTCTTGACGAGTCACTCAGTAAAAAGAGTAATTCGATTTTACAACTCCTCAATCAATTGTAATGATGAGTCGTATTACGTTAATTTGCCTATTATCAGTATGTATCAGAGTAGATAAGAAGAGAAGAGTATGCAAAGCTACACAGGCTACAAAGCTTCACCTCCAGTAGGTCGTAGTTGCAGTCAGGGTGGAACTCCACATCAAACTCGTGGATGGTGATAGTAATGCTGCTGCCGATGGCCGTGGTGATATACCAGATACACTCCCTGTTTTCCGGGTACTTGCTGGGGTAGCCTGGGCTGTTGATGGAGCCGCTGGGACCGGACAGCACCCCACCGCAGCCTGTAGGGTGGACATGGAGAAGATAGATAGATAAATAGATACAAATACACCTAAAATCTTGATTTAACATTGAGAAAGTGCAGATGATCCTGTCAGGTGAATGGAAATAACTTGAAAGAATTTGGCTTCTTGCTATCCTTTAAAGTACTCGTATTCAAACTGGTATTCATACCTAATAATATTCAACAATATTCAAGCCTTCACATTTAAGCCCTAATTTGAGACACACCCGACAGAGCGTGTGTGGGGGGCGACGGTTACGATTCTACAGCGCAACTACCCTGGACTACACCAGACTCAAATCGTTGTCAAATCGGGCTTGAAAATCACATAATGTGGCCCTAGCTTTACATGTGTCACAACCTTACATTTGAAGTAAGCCCTGATAAAAGGGCTTACTGACAAAGCGACTTGAAGATGACGGCAACTGCGTTCCAAGGCTACGTCGGCAGCCTCCTACCGTTCTGGTACCACATCATCCGGAAGCCCGACATGGAGGAGGAAAAATCGCTTTTGAACACCACGGTGAGGAAGGAGCCGGTCGTGGTGTTGGCTGGAGGAGGCGTGGACCCGCAGAACGTGCCGATCAGAGGGGCTTGCTCATTGGGCCCGTTGTAGAGCTGGGGGAAACGGAAATTTGCAATGTAAGTCAACAGGTAAACAGTTCGTGTGGTGAGGATTCGAGACGGTTAAGTAGAAACTCTGGGAAAGCTATGTTCAACACCACAGCGCAAATTTAGCTGGGAAACTAAACTAATCTAGAAATATATAGCGTACAAATTGTTAGTCCTGTACTTCCTGTCTTGCTGTAACCTAATAATCCCCCATGCGGGTTTGATAAAGTACTATCTTGTCTTAACACTATTTTAAGGCTTAAATGTTGGAACATTGGCCAATTGGACTGCTTAAATGGCAATAGCTATAATGCTATAGTTATAAATGATGGGAACCAATATTTTAACCAGGCCTGGGTTGAAAATGGTATTCTTTTGTGACCTATCCTTTAAACTTGTAACCATAACTTTATCTGTAGCCTGGGGGGGTAGCCAGAGCTGTCTTCAGCTTCTTCAGTTCAGAAAAAAAATGGCGGAACACGTTATAAAAAATCTGCTCAGACTGATTTTTCTTAGTAGCACTTTAGAGCGGAACAAGGTCTGAACATACTGCTGAGGTCAACCCTTAGATTTGGCTCATAATGTGTTTATTGGGGTTTGTTTAGACGGCTATCCTTTCAACTCTTTAAGTATAGATTTCTCTCCCATTTGGGAATTTTACAAGACAGGCTTGCTGTCTTCTGAAAAGGTTCGGCCCTGTTGTCTTTTTTTCTACAGCGTAAAATGTCTTTGTAGAAAGCAACACAAAGGCACTGTGTGTCTTTATTGCACCGGTTGCTCGAGCAACAGCATCTGATGGGCCCTGTTTAGACCTGACATTAAAATGCGTCTTGGGTGATCTGATCACAAGTGGACAGCTCTAAGTACAGGTGTGAACGCACCCAAGATGCATTGAGGACGCATTGCGATCCGATCGCTCAGACCACGTTCAGAGGTGGTCTGGGCCACGTATGGCCACATTCTGCGGCATAAATGAAAGTGGCCCTAATCAGAATTGAAAAGATCAGATTCCATGTGATTTGTGCTGTTCACAATGTCATGAAAAAAACAGATCTGAGTCACATATGAGCAAAAAAATGGCATTTGAGTCACTTTTGCCTGCAGTGTGAACGTAGCCAATGTGGACGGTTAACCTGACAGGAATTAATGACACTGGCTTTCTGACACAGAAGCTTTTTTGCAGGACCCAAGGAGACAAGGTTTACACGTACGTGTGTGTGTGCACGTACAGTATACACACACACACACACACACACACACACACACACACACACAAACATTTTTCTTTCTTTCAATGTTGTTAAAATATAAGATTTTGCATGCTGCTAGCATTCAAATTGGCCTTACAAAGTCCAAATGAACCCATTAACGTAACGGCGAGAAAGTGATACAGTTTGGATTTGTCGATTCTGTACTGGATTGTACACTGACAGGAAATAATAGAAGAGACTGTATTATTAATAGGTTTTTAATTGCACAACAATGACGTCAGCAAAACCTTTGTGTTCAGAAAATCGACCAATCATACCTTTAGGTTCATTGAATGAATCTCGTAAATGTCATTGTTTCGTGGAACATTCTATGTTGTTTACAATAAAATGGTGCATCTAAATAAGAAAAGTAAAAGGAGATATGTACGACAGAACTTTCGACTGGGTTCATTGTACATTATATTACAAGATGAAATTCAAGGACTTTCAAGTACTATATTTTCATTTTCAAGGACTACATGCAAAATAAATATAATAAATTTTCATTGTGATCTTTATTAATTAAAATATTATATAATCTTAGTCTCATTGTCTATTATTAATTTATATTTATCTATTATATATATACTGTAAATATACAGTATATATACAGTGGTGTGAAAAAGTGTTTGCCCCCTTCCTGATTTCTTATTTTTTTGCATGATTGTCACACTTAAATGTTTCAGATCATCAAACAAATTTAAATATTAGTCAAAGACAACACAAGTAAACACAAAATGCAGTTTTTAAATGAAGGATTTTATTATTAAGGGAGAAAAAAAATCCAAACCTACATGGTCCTGTGTGAAAAAGTGTTTGCCCCCCCTGTTAAAACATAACTTAACTGTGGTTTATCACACCTGAGTTCAATTTCTCTAGCCACACCCAGGCCTGATTACTGCCACACCTGTTCTCAATCAAGAAATCACTTAAATAGGACCTGCCTGACAAAGTGAAGTAGACCAAAAGATCCTCAAAAGCTAGACATCATGCCGAGATCCAAAGAAATTCAGGAACAAATGAGAAAGAAAGTAATTGAGATCTA
>OMKR01101844.1:0-16829 GCA_900302355.1 Cyttopsis rosea
GCCAGGTAACGGCAACGACACCGACTCGGATAATGACGAGAGGGATCCGGGCCGGATGCCGTAATCGCCCGACTGTTAAACTCGGACACTGAAGATGAAGAATTTGAGGGATTTGTGGACGAGGAATGAACTGAAAAAGGGAGTGTATTGTGTTGTATTTTACGTGTGATAACTGAACAATTTTGAGAGTTATTGTGAACACGTTTAATAAAGTTTGACTGACTGACTTATCTGACTGTTTTGTTTCGCTTAATGCGCCTTATAATCCGGTGCGCTTTATATATGAAAAAAGATCGAAAATAGACCATTCATTGACAGTGCGCCTTATAATCCAGTGCGCCCTATAGTGCGGAAAATACGGTACATTTTTGTTTGGTAGTATGCCGTGTGATTTTTCTAATGTAAAATATGTGCTGTGGCTTACAAAAAAATGTCAACTCAAAATTGTCTGCGAGCCATATGCCGTCATCGAAAGAGCCATATATGGCTCGCGAGCCATTGGTTGCCGACCCCTGTTCTAGCGTATGATTCGAAGACACGACAGATTCAATATGAAATGGGCCATTTGTGATGAATTGTACGCAAGCCATTTATATTCAGACGTGATGCATCCACATTAGTTGAACTGCTGTGCCAGGTATTATTGTGAAATTCAGCATCTGGCCATCTGCACTGGGCTCTCGCACAGGCGTGTTGTGGATCCTCCTTGTCAACTGCAGGTATTTTTCACAATTTCAATCTGTCACAAATATGGATGATCCTCTCCCCTCTGCCTACAAATGGAGTTGAAAGGCTTTGAAAAGCAACAGGCCACAGGTGGCTGGCATCACTATTGACAGCATTCACAATAGAGCCAGCACCTATTTACTGAAATACCAGCTTTCTGCCGCCCAGAGTGAAAACATGTGTTTAGACAAATTATCTTCCACAACCCGTAATTTATTATGTCAATGATTCATGTCAGAATGGCATGCGCTGTCACTTTGACTATCTATTGAAGGGATTTAAGTTATTAATGCTTGAATGAAGACATTTCATTTTTCATTCAGTTGGATCGCTTGGACCAAAAATCTATATTTTTGTCCTCTACTGTTCTCAACACAGAATTTAAAAGAGGACTTTGTTGGAGGAACTGTTCTGGATTAAAGGGATTCTACTGGAGTACAGCTAAACTTTAAAAGGGTTGATGGTTAACATCCAGGAGTTCAACTCAAGTCAGGAATTGTCACTAATCACCTGGCTTTGTAATCTTAGAAGGGATTCAACTTTCTTGAAACCGGTCATTGTTATATTAATATTCATCACTACAGCAGTGAATGAGTAGGGTCCTTTTCCGCACCATCATTACTTGTCTGCTTGTATCCGTAAAATGTACCCCAATAGTCGTGATCGGATGGTCAGAATCAGAAAAACCGGAAGAAAAAATAAGGTGAACAAGAGAACGTCAATAATAATGCATTTCACTACATGCTGTACAGTACAATATGTATGTGACGAATGAATATTTTGAATCTTTGAATCTTTTTGGAAAGGCACAGAAAAATGCATTCAATTTACCAAAAATTCAGGCTTTTGGGAACCTGCAACACTCATCACAGTGAGTATGGTGACATGGCGAGGCATCCTTTCCAACAAGTGCAAGTTTTATCAGAAAAGAGTGGTGCCCAATATGTGGTCTCCTATGTGGAAATGGACTGGCTAACCAAACTAGTGATACTAAGATTGCACAGAGGGAACAATAATGCCCTCAATGCCCCCAAAATACAACCCCGCAGAATAGTAGAAACGGTGTATGGAAGAATTGAATAGATTTCGAGGTACGACGACAGCATGCTGAGAGCCAAAGCTAAACTGCCAACGCAAACAAACAGCTGCGAAACAAAATGGCGCACAGCGTCTGCTTTCCCCCTGCTCCATAATGCATGGTTAACAAGACAAATGTCCCTGTGTTTTCTCCATGAATTATGTATCCGCGCTCCGCCTCTTTGAAACGACAACCAAACATTTTATCTGAACGATTACCTGATGGAGATGCTGGTAAACGGCATGATGGCATTTGAGGGGGGGGGGTTTCCCTCACAGCTCAACTTTGACCACTAACCTTGAGGGAAGAAGCATTTATATTCCTTTAGCTGGGAGAGTAAAGTATTGTCGTGTGTTTTGTTGTGTATTTGTGTGTTTGAGGAGTCTTTGGAAGGTAGCCTCCCAGAACCATTTAAACCATCCCAAGGGCTAGAGTCTGGAAAATATGTTTGAATTGATGGAAGAGATGCTATTTCCATTCAAGTCAGCATTTTTGCAGTGCCAACCAAGGTTTCTTTAGAGCTTAGCATCTAGTTTGTGCTGCATCCCAAACACTGGCTCCAAAAAAAAACATTAAAGGGGACATATTATGAAAAACTCTTTTTCAGTGCTTGTGCACATTCATTTGGGGCTCTGGTGGGCCTACTAACACACACACTGTAAAAAAAGACAACCCAGTGAGTTTTTTTTTAATTGCTCTGCCTTGGTTGAAAAAAAAAAAGGCCTAAAACATAATGTTCACGTTTGCTGTCACGTTTGCTGTTCCCCCATCTGAGTAACACCACCCACGGCTGGTCCGCGCTGCTCCAGACACCGCAGGCAAAGTCAGAACAAACTTTTAAATCAGGCCTTGTAGATGTAATATGAGTGAAGATTCCGCAACTGCATTGCCTATTCCTTGCCTCAAATTTGTTCAGAAACCGATTTTGGTGGACTGATGAGGTGAAAATAGCGAATGTTTATCTTCTTCATACAAGTGGGAGAAACAGTTCTGAGATGGGCGTGGCACACACACTGTGACACGCACGCGCATACACGCACACTGAATCAGCCTGTCAGAGCCTGGAAGAATAGAGACACAGTTTAGAATGGCTAGAATGAATTACCTGAGTGGTATTTTCAGATAAACAATTCAAAGACAGACAGAGACCTAGATTAACTTGTTGAAAAAGAACATAATATGGCTCCTTTAATGAAGCGTCTAACTTATCTTTGCCGTAATAGGCCAAAACAGATGGCGGGGAGAGCGGGAAGAAGAGTATTTGAATTCTCTGTCTTATTCCCAAGAACGCGGTAAAACACTTGACGTTGATGACTCTATTCATCTTTACGCAAACTAGCAAGCTAGCTCATTGGACGATTTGAGTGTACCACCCATGAATGTCTTCACGATACAAATGTTTGCTCCTATTTGGTCGACAAGGCTGCAGCGTTAAGCCCAGCAGCTCTCGTCTCGTTGCCGTCTGATCACACCACCGGTGACGGCGCTTATATGTGCACCTGACTTTTGTGGGCGTGTCGACTCAAAATCCACTGGCTGTTGTGGCCGTGCCAAACATTTCAAACCTTTCTCCCTTTCCATATTTAATATACATTATATAGATAGATGGGGCCATGTGTACTTTTTGTTTTAATTTAAATGGTGGAGCTGTTTACTTACCTCTCAAAAAAGTATGTAAATAATCTTGCCATCTGTCACTTAAAATAAAGAATTGTCCTTGTTGGAGAAACATAAAATGATGTGCTCCGTATTTTATTGATCGTTTTTGGGACGTTTTTCATTTAAAAAACAGCCGAATCATGAACAATAGTTGTCCGGGCGTCCATTTTCCAAGGATCAGCGCCACTCAGCGTATCTTCCCTCCTATTGGCTGTCGCCCGGCGTTTAGTGCGGCTCATTTGCATAAAGTTTAAACCTGCTCAACTTTCTTTGTCGCCGTGAAGCTGTCAGCTTGTCGCTGGTCGTCGCTCCGCCCCTTGCAGCTGGATGAAGCCGAGCTTTGTTTGAAATGCATTGCACCTGTCGCTTTCCAGCACCCAGTCTAACTTTGTTAGATTCCGTCTCTTTTTTGGCTCTAAATTATCCACATCTGGCTTAAACAAACCCAAACTTAAAATCAGTCTTATGTATGCCTATCGTAGGTTTATAGGAATATAATGGATGTTGTCCTTCCACTAGACAGCCCAGGCTTAATGCTCCCCACTCTATGCCAAGGCCATAGCATTATTCAAGTGTCCTTGACAAATGCAATAAATCTATACCAGCCACAGAGACATTGACGTGAGACTGGCCCTGCTCTATTTCTGATTTTTTGCGCATGTGGAATAGTGGGCAAGAATCAAAGCCACACAATACTTTGACTGACCCACATCACTGCCTGCCTCAGGTCTAGGCCCAGGCTGGTTTGTTATGTTGGCAAAATATATATCACTGGTTATCACTTAAAAGTTATACTTCCACTACTACAATTCACATGCACTTTATATCTGACGTCAGTCTTTGCTTTGAAGGATTTTAGCTCAGCATTCAGCCAGGTTGTGCTATGAACAGTTATGTTGAGAACCATGATGAGAACCAATATTTTCATAAGGCCTGGTTTGAAGAATGGCCTATCTTTTAAATAAAGAAACAGCACAAGATGGCACATTTGACATTTCAAATGTTCCCAAGAAGAATGAAACAGGAAAGGGAAGCAAAGCAATCGCTTGGCAACTCAGTCAGCCGGTTCATTGTTCAAGGGTCAGAGGCATTTGAGAGGTCACTAACTTCCACTTCTAACTTCCTCTGCAAAGTGGGTCAGATAAAATGTTAGGTGTATTTAGTTTCATAGTTTTTTTTCTTTTTCTCAACTAAAGACTTGGCCAAAGTCTTGGCAAAATGACAAACCAGGTCACTTTTCTCACTCGAGTGCATCCTCTAAATGGGACAGAAATCTCTGGTGAAGGTTGCAATGAAAGCGGTTGTGAAATTCAATCAGGGCCAGAAATCTCTTCGACAATGGGAGCAGTTATTTAAGGTCATGCCGGTTAATGGAACACGGGAATCCTTTCAGGGCCATTTGTGAATATTATGATGAGGGTCCCCATAAATCTTACTTTGTTTCGCGAAGGTGTGATAGAGTAACAATAGGCTCACCGCAATATATTTTTTCTTTTTTCGTGTTAGATAGATTTTGCCTGGCAAATAAGCCCATCATTTCAGATCTTATCTTCAAGGCTTGGTTGAACAAAGACAGAAATGGTCTTTTGAAATGCACAGAATGTCTAGCCGAATACAGATCATAAAGATAAATCTAGCCACCCCTTAAGTTACTCATCCCAATAATTAGCATGCTTTTATCATTCCCTTATCAATTCAGAAAGAGGTTTTTGTACTGTCGCTGTGTGCTTGTGCACAAGGTAAATGTTTTTCAAGCCATTTTTTAATTGGATTTAACAACACCCAGACAAAGCCATTTTTCCCGGACTGCTAGAATTTTGAATGCCCCTTTCTGACTGACTTAAACAACTGATTCCATCTCCGTTGTTCTAACAGACGCGCATGACAATCAACCCTCTGAATGCTGTTTGGAAATGGCCATCAGCACGTGAGGAGAATGACTTCCTAATTTCAAAGGCACCCGATTCGTATTCAGGTTCCATTTTGCTGAGCAAATTCTTCAAGTTCTTGAGCAAGTGTTTAATTACTCCCCTTTGTCTGCCCCCATTGTGCTCTCTTGAGCCCCTTCCATATTTGGCGAGCGCAAATTAGTTCAAGACATTACATCTGATTCATTTCACATAGATTGACTCAACGTTCTGTCCACAGGCACCACCACCCAAGCAGAGAAGAGACCGGATCCTAGATAGACAGGAAAAGGGTGGTGCCTTTGTGGCACAGATGCATTGAAATGCTAGTATTTGCAGGGTTAAAGAATAGGGTGGCTATTTTTCAACCCAAGCCTTATTACAATGTTGGTTCCCATCATTAATTAACTGTTCATCACACAAACTTACTGAACATTTCACTATTGAGAAACTGCACAAGAAGCTGTGGCTTCTCATTATGGTTAAATGCAGTTCAATGAGGCAAAGTTTTAACCTCTTAAGCTCCAGGCCCATTTCTTGGGTTCCGAGTGAGGTGCAGGTTTTGGAGTTTGGGGGGGTGGTGTGGGTCAGCAGTTGGTGCCACATACAAGTGCCTTACACCTTGAGAAAGTTGAGACCCTAAGGAATCGTTTGAGATGCAGCTTGACACTGTATGTTAATATTTTCTATCAATTAAAAAGTAATAAACATATCTTTAATTTTGCCTGAAAAAAATATTAATATTTTGAGTGTAAAGGGGCTTTAAACATTTTACTCATGCCTAATGATGGCCATTCCCATGCCCAATTATGTGTGATTAGTTGTTGCACCAAGTTGTGGGTTGATACCATTAATTATACAGCTTTGGTACACTGCTTTGGTACACAGCTTCGGTACACTTTTTGGGAAAAGGGTCAAAAATCCCCCCAAAAGACCACCTGAAGACCCTTGAAAAACACATTAGAAAACTTAATGCTGTGATGCAACATCAATAACTTTTGAAAATTGGAGATTTGTGTGAATTTGACAATTATGACGATTGGATGACAAGCATGAAAATGGCTCAGAAAAACCCCATACATACCCCATAAAACATCGCATACATTTTCTGAATGGTCTGGGTGTCTAGATTGTTGCTCTAGAGTTTCATGAGGCTTTTATACAGCAAGGTCAAGTAAAAAAATGCTGTCATCAGATTGAAATGGTTACTATGAGGCCATATTTCATCCCACATGAATGCAATCGGGCTCTTTGGGTTCACAGGAGTCTCAGCTTTCTAGCAATACCCAATTTATACAATTCCATGACTGTTTAGCTACCACAGTGTGCAGAAATAGGGGGAAAAAACCCGAACAGAACAGATTTTGGAGCTACGTTATGCCCGCTTCCCAGCGAGTTAGCATAACATGCTAACTATATCTGGATAGGCCCGGATCTCTAGTTTCTGTTGATAGTGGAAGCTAACGGCTACCTTCAAAACTGATTTTGCGACAGTTGGTGAAAGTCGGACTGCACAGTGAACCCACCAGCGGGTTCGCAGCAGTAAAGAGGCTAAGCCTTCAAAAAAAGTTAAATCTCCAATAGCAAACCTATTCTTTAAGTCATCATTTTCATCATATAGTTACTCTGGAAATAATAGTTACTCTCTAAATATTTTCAGTCAGTGCTTTGAATCTTTATATGGTAAATTATGTGTTATGTACTGCAAACTTTCGACAAACTTTCACCGACTTGAGTACCATTTGGTGAGATAGTGATTGAGATAGTAGATTGCGTTAACTGTATTTTGTTGTTTCGTTTTGAACGAACAAAGCGAATATAGCATCCAGGAGGGTGTACTCAGACTGCGGACACAAATATTCAAATCAAATCAAAATCAAATCAAGTTTTATTGTCACATACACAATCATACACAGTATAATATATAGTGAAATTCTTATGTGCCTAGCTCCAGAACTAAGCTAACAATTAGATAAATAATAGTCAGGCTAACATCAACTGCATGCTATACTGCAAGCTCGAGGCGTTAGCCAGACTTAGCATCCGAGCAGCTAACCCCTGCTGACCATTAGCGAGCTAATGTAACGTGATTCAAACAGTTTGTACTCAACAGTACGGTCATTGAAACTCAGGATTCATTTACACAAATATATTTTTTAAGTGCTTACATGACCTGTAAAAACGAACGTTAAATGTTTGGAGCCACTTGGCATTTTAAAATGTATTTTTATATGTATACACGGACATGACACAAATGAAAATGAAATTTCAGATGTTGACCACATGTCAGTTGACGAGATTTAAGATTCAACCAAATGACTGGTTTGTGAACACTCATCTCAAGGATGCTTATTTTCACATCTCCATCCACCCCTGTTACAGAAAATATCTGCGCATTGCCTTCCAGAGGAAAGCCTACGAGTTCCTCACACTCCCCTTCAGGCTTTCATTAGCCCCACGGGTGTTCACAAATTGTGTGGAGGTGGCGATAACACCGCCAGCAGGGGGTGAGAGTGTACAACTATTTGGATGACTGGCTGCTCTGCGGCCAGTCCCAGAGGGAAGGCAGAAGACTGGTGCCTTCACCCCCAGGTGGTGGTGGAGATCTGGAGACAGTTTGGCCAGGCAGATGTGGACCTGTTTGTGTCATGAGAGATGACACAGTGCCCATTATGGTTCTCCCTGGGGGGGGACCAGCCCCCGTTGGGCATAGACGTGCTGGCCCACTCGTGGCCAGAGGTGCTGCTCTACGCTTCTCCCCCTGTGACACTGATCCAGCCATTGCTGAACAGAGTCAGGAGGACAACCTGTCACTGCAGCTGGTGGCTTCCTATTGGCATCCTAGCATCAGGCCAGACAGATGCAGTGGTCGCCACTATACAGAGCGTCAGGACGCCCTCTACACGCTACCAGTACACACTGAGTATTTTTGCCCAGTGGTGTGAGCAACAGGGACAGGCCCCTTCCGACTGCCTGATAGAATATTGGAGTTCCTACAGGGACTATTCGTAGAGGGAAAAGCACCCTCTACACTTAAGGTCTATCTGGCAGCATGTCAGGTAGTCAGGTAGTCACCCACTGGCAGTCAACCACTGCAGTTGCGTTTTTTGGCGGGCATGCCCCACCTGTGCCCAGCCCGAACGGATTTGATTCCTACCTGGGATTTATTGGTAGTCTTACAGGCCCTGTCAGGGCCTCCATTTGAGCCCCTGCACACCGCAGACATCAAGACTGTTTCTCTAAAGACGTCTTTATTGCCGAGTAGGCGAGCTGCAGGCACTGTCAGTCCACCCATCCTGCAGTTTGTGGGTGGAGGAGATACAGTGGTTTGAGTGCCATTTGAGTTGGCAGAGCAAGACCATAGGCCTGTCTTATACATACTCCGCCAGGGGAGTGTCCTCCTCATGGGCCTTCTTTCGGGGTCGTCGGTGGAGGATATTTGTCAGGCAGCTTCTTGGAGCTCCTCACACACATTTGTGTGGTTTTACATGTTGGATGTTACTAGGGCTGCGCTGCCACATGTTGTGTTTGGCGTGCAGATTTGGGTATGTGGGTGCTATGGAAAGTATCCCACAAGCATTTTCCTCACACATTCGCTGGCATGTCTGGGACAGAAATCCAGTGAGGGCATTATTATGTGGACCTCCCTCGGGTGATCACCGTAATGTTGTGTGATGGTATACAGCCCCATGAGTAATAGATCGCAGTCTCTGCGATTAGGGAACGTCTAGGTTGCGAAGGTAACCATGGTTCCCTGAGAAGGGACCAGATCTATTACTGTGCTGCGGTATCGTGCCCCTCCGAGGTGCTCAGCAGCGAAAAGAGGAAGAGAGGAAGGTGAGCTGCGGTTATATATCCCCGTGCGGGGGCGGGACAGGAGCGCAGTGTCTTCTCTTCCTCTTCCATTTGACGTGAATGTAGAGTCTTTGATTGGATTACATGATCTGTCGATCGGTCCCATGGGTAACACATCTTGTCCCTTCTCAGGGAACCATGGTTGCCTTCGCAAGCTAGAGGTTATTGAACAAGGTCAATGCATGTTACAGCCAAATTAGTGAGCAAATTTAATCAAAAAACGTCCTTAATGGCTGTGACCAGGGTCCCCATAATTGATGCTGAAAAAAAGTGATGTATAAACAATGACTATATTATCTCTTTACTCTTTCTCTCTCTCATTTCCCCCATTTTCTTCCCCCAGTGGCCATTATGTTGAAGGATGATTACTTTGTGCGGGGAGCAGGTCTACCTGGAAGGTTTAAGGCAGAAAAGGTGGAGTTCCACTGGGGTCCCAGCAACGCGTCTGATGGCTCGGAGCACAGCATCAATGGACGGCGATACCCTGTGGAGGTGAGTCTCTCCAGTAGTTCCGGAAAACATTGCAGCGGCACATACAAAGAAAATGGAATGGGTGAGAGTCAAAAATAAACGCCAAAGGGGAGCAAGGTGTGGCGGAAATGCGAGGCCGCAGCTGTGAAAGACATTAGTAGTGTTAAGGCCACCTCCACAGTTATTTTTTACACCTTTGAGCCATTTAATGTTTTTCTATAGTGCTCCCCACTAGAAGACATTGATTCCACAGTCTCTGCTGTGCATCTTTTGACAAATAACTTGATTTAAGCACCAAAAGTTCTATTTTTCGAGTCAGCTATCTATATAGAAAAATCATCCACCCCACAACACATGTTTGAGTGGTTGCTACATTCCCTTCAAAATCAGAATTTGTTTATTTCGCCAAGGCCAGTATATGAGGAATTTGTTGTGGTGAGGATTGGTGCATTGCTGTACAGGCAAGTACAGGGGGGTGTCTAAAACAGATCTAAACAGGAGGGAGGGAGATCACATAGGAACACACAGCGGAGCACGCAGATGCTGGCGCACCGATCGGTGGGGCACCGATCAAGGCTCGCAAATTGTGCACCCCGTGCCCATGTGGCAGCCCCCCCATGGGATGGTGCCCCTAGCATCTGCCTGTACCGCCTATAGGCAGGGCCGGCCCTGCATGTCATGCCAGTGGGTTAACTGGCAACAACTTAATTGAAACTAACCTATTCCTTTAAGCTCTGTGCGTAGTTGAATCTCTGTCTCTACATTCCATCGATAGTAGAGCAAGGCAGCAATTCGTTTTTGTGTATGTGCTGGTTGTTAATGTGTGTTGGCGAGCGTAGAGCAACACTTTTGTGTGCAGGCAACTTGACTGCACGCTCGCTCGTGCGCACACACTCCCGTCATTCCCCCGAATGTGCAAATGTCATCCATCTCCTCGCTTTGAACGTAATCTAGAGCTCGGCCTGTTCGCTGCACCCTGCCAAACAGATGAATATGTATTGTTTGACATTTGGTAGTTTGGTGTGCTGACAGCTCAAGCCATTGATTTAATACACCCACTTCCCCCCCATCTCCGATCGCCTTTCCCAAACCCAGCCCTTCCGTAAGGGCTCGTGTAAAGATCCTATGTGCAAATTCTATCATCCCTCTTCAGAATAGCCTTGTATGGAATGTTGTATTTCTCCACTCCGCTGGTTCAGAAATATTGCTTACCTGTCCACTGGCAAAGAATTCTAAGGTTTTGCTGCTATTTGCTGCTACTAAACTCCTATCTGAATGCATGAAGGAACTTTTTTTGTTTCAGTCTGCGGCATTGTTTGATTCATAATACCCGAGCGCAGCGGGGCTGAAGGGCCGGATCATTGTGGAAAGTAGCATTTCTGTAAACCTCCAGCGTGAATAGTCAGGGTTTTCTGGTGTTCAATGCCACTGAGACCAGCCAAAAACTTAACTTCCACCAAGTTGCAGCATTCCCGCATTTGCCATATTGCGGGCTATGGAAGATTGGCAGAGCAGCGGTGTGGGAGAGGACGGCCGCGTGAATGGAAAGCCCAGCTGTGATAGCCTGAGTGGCATCGGCAATGAGAGATGAGCGGGGCTTGATTGCTTTAGACTAGCCCGCCTGGCAGCCTGGAGAATGTTATCTCTGCTAGCCTCCTTACATTCTTCGTGGGGACAAGCCAGCAAAATGATTACACAGTGGTGGCACACACACACAAAGACACACACATACACACATACGT
The DNA here is from genome assembly GCA_900302355.1 of Cyttopsis rosea. Taxonomy (NCBI): domain Eukaryota; kingdom Metazoa; phylum Chordata; class Actinopteri; order Zeiformes; family Parazenidae; genus Cyttopsis; species Cyttopsis rosea. Next base: position 11,439 of record OMKR01101844.1, read on the forward strand.
AATTACATCCATACAAGAGAAAGGGTGTGAGAAACAGAATTGTTGAAGGAGAAATACAACAGCTCACGCAGCAGAAAATGGGCACAATCAGCACAGTGTCCAGGAGGGCATTCATGGAAGGGGTGTATCTAAAGAAGTCGTGGTGCGTTCTGTGTGCATGTGTGTGTGGTAGTGTGTTTCAATCAGGAGAGACTAGATCCAATGAAAAGCACCATATTGTGAACACTAATCAGTGTTTTTGCATTAGGACCTGTGATAAGTTTCAACATCCAGTGTGACAGTCCACTGGTCATACCAGTCCGCTCCCAGTCATTTTTATTCAGCTATAATTTAGTCATTGCATTCATAAGACTTGCATTCAAACTACCATCATTGATATTAAAAGTGTGATGGCGGTGGATGCCAACAAAAATGCTTTAAATCAGCCAGCATAGCCGACACACAATGTAGTATGAGTGAATGCAGATGACGAGTCAGGAAACTGAAGAAAAACAAAAGAAAGCCTCAAAAAGTGTTAAAGCCCTGCAGCAAAGTAGTGGATGGTTTTTGGGAAACGGTCATAGATGAGTGGCTGTAGCCCATCAGAAGACACAACTCACAATATAGAACTGCATTCCTCATCATCAATCCCAGTAGCACTAATCATTGGAGATGGAGATGGGAGAGATAATGGGACACGATGGAACTTGTGCTACTGATACAGGTGAACTTGGTGACTGACAATAAAGCTTTGAGTTCATGAACGCCGGTGACGGTGTTCCGATTGGATACGTCACCGGGGTGACATAGCATTTGAAAACTGCTAAGCTTCTGTATAAATCTATCATCTTTCTTTAAAGGCAAAACAATTTGTGGAATAATTACTGTATACTGTTTCAGCTTAAACATTTATACGTTTGTTCAGTGAAGGAGCATTCCAGGGCCGGAATTGGAGATGACAGCATTATCGAGAATTATTTTAGACAAAAAAAAACATCAACAAAAAAAACGTTGTGCCTGCCTGTTAAATCAGTTGTAGTCAAATCTCACCTCCCTTCGCAACTGACCTCATTTCATTGTTTTTGTGTGCTTGTGTGTTACTATGTGTGTGATATTCTTCTCCCAGCTGAGATGGTTGCAGCGGCTGAATTTCCTACAGTTAATGATATCATGACATACTCAGGGCTCAAACATTAGTAAGATTCCAAAGTGAAAAAAATAAAATAAAACGCTAGCAGAAACTTTAACCAAAAAGTAAGTCAGTAATTTAACAACTTTTTGCGTTGACGTTCATGTTTATCGTTTCATAGGACCCCCCCTGCTGTCATCCTTTTGTGTAAATTAAATAACCCCCGTCGTTCTGAACAATCCCCTTCAGAAATCTGCGTTGTGGGAGAAGGCGTGTGAGTGTTAAGAATAATTATGTAGAATCAGCAAAAGAGGAGGGTAAAATGCAATTCCTTCAGCCATTAAAGATTTGAAGGATCCACATTGAGAGGCCCAGCCACGTTAACTCAATCTGTAAATGGTGGGGGATAGTGCTTGTAGGCAATGACCCATAAATTACAGTCAAATTATAGTCTGCCCATAGAGAACATTTCACTATACGTATTCTATGTTTAAAGCCATAATAACAGTAAATATGTAATATATGAGTTTGTTTACCTTTCATATTTACTGATGACTGGCTATGAAGAAACATATATAATATATCCACTTAAACATATCTAGCAGATGTGTTCCACATGGTCTCATGGGCTGTGCGCTTCAACCAGAAAAGTGATGCTTCCAATGGCATACTAGCATACTATTTAGTATGGCAAATTAGTGTCTGAAACCATAGGATGCATCAACCATAGGATGCCAAAATGATGACATAGCACATCCGGTGAAATATTATATATCATATACCGATTAGTATAATAATTTATAGGCCTACCGATAATATCCGCCGATATCGGTATCGGTTGAAATTTCACCCATAAAGTGCCGATAAAGGTTATAGGCCAATGGTTATACCACGCATGAACAGATTTAGAAGCCACGAGTAGTAGTAAGTAAAATTCCAAATGTTCTTATAACTTTCCATTCCTTAACTAAATCTTGAATGAAGTCAATATTGTCTGTGGACATATAATTTTAGAGAAGATTAAATGTAATCTCGGAGAATATTATATAAACAATATAGGATTGTCAGTGTTGATAGCAAGCTGGCGGAGACTGCGTTCACCCCTGCTGGGGTTTTAGCCCTAAAATGTAAATTGTGACGTTCCTTACTCACGCCCTAGTCAGTGGAAAACACATTCCGTGTTTGTGTCCTCACACATGGAGTTCACTTGCAGCTCCAGAGGAACGGGTCTGTCCCAAAAGTTGATTAAATATTTCGGAGGGACATGTGGTGTTTACTCCGTTTGAATGGAACCTTGTTGTTGGGAACTTCCAACAATTTGTGATTTCCTTCTACAGACACTGTGAGGCAGTACTCCTTGGACTTTTATTTGAGGACAGGTAGTAGACAGCCACATTCTAACTTTTAGAATAAAGTAATAACACGCAACAAGTGTATCGGCTCTCTTAGCGATCTCTCCGTCATACACATTGCAGAGAGGGCTCCTACTGTACATTACCCACAATGCACACATTACCCTCTTAAAGCGACAGGCCACCTGATCTGTCCCCCCCCTACGGGATCTGTCCTGGAATTGTATTTAAAAAGAAAATACAACATAAACAAATTAAGATGACTGATTACATTTTTTTTTTAAATAAAATCATATTTTTATTTTAGAGTTGTTAAATAAACATGTACGTACTATGCCATAAAGGACACTGGCCAGAGTACCAGTGCTTTTTATGATAATAATCATTTGTGTTAATTATATAAACTGTTTAAACTGATTTTATTTGAGTTAAGTTATTATTGAAAATATTTATTTTGTTATATATTGTTGTGTTAATTTTGTTCAATAAAGCAATGTGTTCCTAAAATAATTTATCTTCTGCTTTTTTAAATACCTGATAATATCAGTTATCTGAATTTTTGCCCCTTAAAATCGGTGACAAAAAATCCATATCGGTCGGGCCCTAATGCAAACATGGAAATATCAAAGAATGAAAAACATGGATTGTTGGATACGCTTGACATCATATCCAACAACACAGGGCAAGACACCGGGAGGTAGGTTTCTCTGCAGCGTCGTCTTCAAACCTCCAAGTGCTGAAAGAAAGTGGTTTTGTCTATATGGCGACCTAGTATGTCTGAGAAGCCATTCTTTTTACGCACCCAAAGCACACTGGACGTTGTATGTCATTTCGTGGATACAGGGAAGCACTTCATGCAGCCCTGCTTGTACTTGCTGATGTCTCGAAAGAATTTGCAGCCACACGAACCCGCCAAGAGGAGAACACAGACACCCTTGTTTCTTGAGAGCTGTCACCAGTGCCTAATGAAAAGGAGATGAGGTTGAGGTTCAAAAAGAAGTAGAAAGAAGACATTAAGGCATAGGCCAGAAAACGAATCGATCCATTTGATAAATGAATGAACAGGAAGGCAGCACTGGATACTACACACTATTTAAGTGGTAAAAAAAAGATATACCTATGGAGAGCAAAGCCAGACAGTGAAAGAAAAAATGTTGTTTTGTTGCTAAATCCAAAGCTATCACACAACAGAGGTCACACTACAGAACACATACAGAATTATCTGCATGTAAAGTACATATAACTTTGCGGTAGTTTTGTGTTTGCGCGGGCGGAGGCACGGAGGCACGGAGGTTTGGTGGTTTATGTCCAACAAGCTTTTCCCTTGGCAGACCAAGCTGTAGCTGAAGACCCCAACCTCACCTAAAAATGTGTGCACACTTCATATCTGCTCACAGTAAATTGCCGCGTAGTTTGTGTGAAGTGCAAAATTATGTATTAATGCAGACAAAAATGCAAATGTCACGACAAAAATAGAAACTCACTGTCATTAGTGAGAGTGAGGTTATTATTGAGGGAAAAAAATCTTAAAAAATGTAAAACAAATGCATACAACAAAACATTACAACATTACAATTTTGCTACAATTCCCTCACAGACACCTAGGGGGTGTGAGTTTGGGAACCTCTAGTCTAAAAAAACCCAACTAATCTGGGTTTTGTTTTTTTCCTTAAAACGGGTTAGTTTTGTTGGGAGATGGCAAGGGGCTTCACAGTGTCCTTAATCGACATTGTGTATCTAACGCCTATGAAAACAAACAAACAAACATCACTGCTTTGGTCTCCTCTAGTTTCTGTGGCCTTGTGTTTCTCTACATCCCTCTATCTCGCTCTCTCTGTCTCTCTCTCTCTCTGTCTCTCTCTCTCTCTGTCTCTCTCTCTCTCAACACCCGCGGGTTATGGACAAGTGGAGGGGGGGAGGGGAGTTCTTGAGCATGGCTCCTTTCTTCGAGTGCCCGGCATGAATCATGTATGATTTACAAGCCTTGCCATTTAGTAATTGTAGTCTAATAGGGGCCCTTGAATGGCACTCCCCTACCTGCTGTTTTAAACAGTAACGCGGTGCTTAATATGCCGATCACAGCACCGGCAGGCTGCGTAACGATGAGCGTGTATGTGTGTGAGAATAGGCAGCTATCACAGTGTGAACAATCCAGGACAATCCCGAGGAATGGAGCGAGATGTTACCGAGATTAAAACTTTACATCTCAACTACACAGCGGAGAAAATGTGTCCATCGTTATTGTTCTTTTTTGTTGTTGTTGTACTGTATTTTATCGGGCGATAATTGTTTCACACTCTGAATTGTTAGATACATTACATACATAGATCTACCTACAGATCTATTTGGTTTAAAAATGCAGTGCCGCAAGAATGCTGCAGCATTTCATCCTTTAGGCACTAGGGGCAGCAGAGTACTTCAATCCTGATGACAGCGGATGATGAACAGCACACACACACACACACACACACACACACACACACACACACGCACACAATCTTTATAATAATAGTATATTTATTCGTTTTTATTAAATTATTTATTCTCTTTAGAATTGTTTTTAATAATTTTATTATTTTGAATTTAATTTGGATTAACGATTTTGGATAGCGTGGCATCTGATGGAGCTTTGAAATACCTTTAAGCTTTCTGCAAGTAATACAGTTAAATTAATAAACATTTATGAAATCGTGTGAACATTTTATTTAAACCCCAAGACTCCATTCATCTCACACATTTGTGACATTTATATTGAATGCCTCCAGCAGCAAAACTGAATGGCCCCGTAGCTCTCCGTGATTGCATCGCTGTTAGAACACGGTGCGCCTGCAGCAGCACCGGTTGAATCTGGCGAAAAGCTGATTTTCTTCTTCTGCAATTTTATATATACAGTATATATATATATATATATATATATATATATATATATAT
>OMKR01101845.1:0-12164 GCA_900302355.1 Cyttopsis rosea
CATTTTTGCAACATTTTAATACTTCAATTTATGAAATATCTAAATATTTATGATATTTATAAATATTTTATTTATGAAATATATATTTATATTTTTAATTAAAATTATTTAGTTCTGCATTAATCATCGGCACTGATTATCCCTTCAGTACCAGTTAGAAGGTCTGTATATTTCGTCTAATCACACGTTTCTTTTCCTCTCTTCTTCCTCCCCACCGCTAGGCTCCCTGTTTGAGAACGAATGGAGCCTGAAGCCAGAGTACAAGCGAGGAGGGAACCGCCTGGAGCTGGCGCAGCGTCTGGCCTCCCGCATTCTCTGGATCGGCATAGCCAACCTGCTACTGTGCCCCGTCATCCTGGTGTGGCAGATCCTCTACGCCTTCTTCAGCTACACCGAGGTAATCACATTTATACACACACACTGGGTTTAATTGAAACATAATGACAAACATAGACAGCAAATGATCAAGCTGAGTCCTTTTGTGTCCAGGTGATTAAGCGGGAGCCTGGCTCTTTGGGAGCACGGTGCTGGTCTCTCTACGGCCGCTGCTACCTGCGTCACTTCAACGAGCTTGACCACGAGCTCATGTCGCGCCTCAGTAAGGGATACAAGGTACAAGGTTTAAAGCATTACAGTATTACAGTGTACATTACAGCTGTTATTACAGCAGTTATTATGTAATCGGCTGGTTGCGATATGTTTCCATCCAAATTAAGGGGAATTGTCAACAAATGTTATAAATATGTAGATATATATCGATAAATATGTAGATATGTATGCCATAGGTAGACGTATATTATTGCATTGTTTATTTTGTGCCACTAAAATGAATAAACCAAGACAAATACATTGTTAATCACAATAATTTGTATGACAATTAATCGTCAACTAAGATTTCATAATCGTGACTGCTCTAATGTACACATATTTTTGTTGGTTGAAATGAGAAGAACATTAATTTGCATACTCCTTCCAGTGCTAAATTTATGAGTTTCTATTATTCTATTATTATTTAGGAAACACTGTCCATTGCTTTGACCACACACAGAGGTGCCGAGCCCAAACTTGTTTTAGAACGCGTTGCCCAATGCATTCTGTTAGTCATATGCACATTCCAGTGCTGCTCAGTGTATATTTTTAAAATCACTCTAACTTCCTATTTTTATTTAGTTTTTTACATTTCTTCCACTTTTCCTCTTTTCTCAGCCTTCATCCAAGTATATGAACTGTTTCCTGTCACCGCTGCTGACCGTGGTGGCAAAGAACGTGGTGTTTTTCGCGGGGTCGCTCCTCGCGGTCCTCATCGCCCTGACCATCTACGACGAGGACGTCCTCGCCGTGGAGCACGTCCTCTCGTCCATCACGCTGCTCGGAGTGTGCATCACCATCTGCAGGTATAACAGTAAAACGCTAGACAGTTAATGTTCCCCAACCAAGTGATGCGACGCACCTAATTCACATTCGAATCCTGCCGTGTGGGATCAACGCTGTCTGTGTCCCTCATGCTCTCTCTCCTCAGGTCTTTTATTCCTGATAAGCATATGGTGTTCTGTCCGGAGCAGCTACTGAGGGTGATTCTGGCTCATATCCACTACATGCCCGACCACTGGCAGGGCAACGCACACCGATATGAGACCCGCGACCAGTTCTCCCAGCTCTTCCAGTACAAGGCTGTAAGTTACATACTTAGATTACACAAACATAGCTTACTGGGTGCAGGTCCTTAAAAAGTCTTAAAATGTCTCGAAAGCAAATATCGGGTCGCTGTCTCGTGCTCACACACACGAGACTTGAGTTTTTTTTCCATGTAAACAAAAAGAATGAATGGAGCTTTATAATGAAGAAAGGTTTGCTGTTTTAGAAGAAGAATCATTTATTTGTCATACAACAGCAGAGGGTGGTGACGAACACAAACACACATGACAATTAGTCTCTGCATTTATCCCATCCTCGCTGTCCTTCCTCCAGGGGCAGCGGGCAGCCCTCACTTTGTCTGTGCCCAATTCCAGGTGGTCAGGAAAGTGTTTCTACACATTTTTAGTTGGGGTCCTTATGTTGGAGGAGACCCATGCAAACACAGGGAGAACATGCAAACTCCACACAGAAACCACCATGCCGCTACCTGTGCACTAATTTATTTTGTGCTGACAAAAGAAAAAAAGGACATTACGTAAATTTGGAGGAATTGTGGGTAGGGAGACCGGACTGCATGGATTAATACTACAGAGAGTATGTATATAATATGTTTTTGTTTGTTTGTTATTTCTTGCATTGTTGTCTGAGGCTACAGCTTTAACTCTCCCAACGTGTGTCCAGGTGTTTATTCTGGAGGAGCTGCTCAGTCCCGTGGTGACTCCCTTCATCCTGATATTCAGCCTGAGGAGAAAGTCTCTGGAGATTATCGACTTCTTCAGGAACTTCACTGTGGAGGTCATAGGCGTGGGAGACACCTGCTCCTTCGCCCAGATGGACATCCGCCAACACGGTCACCCCGCGGTGAGAGCGAGCGGGCACACACATACCTTTTTTAACCTAAAAAAAAAAAACGGGAAGTTTCCAAGCACAATGTGTATGATGATCAGTAGCTTCTCAGACAAAAATACTGAAGTCTGAGACCTCCTTCCACTGTGGTCCCTGATGTATTCATGAATGCATTCACTCTGCAGTGGATGTCGGCGGGGAAGACGGAGGCGTCCATCTACCAGCAGGCGGAGGACGGGAAGACGGAGCTCTCCCTCATGCACTTTGCCATCACCAACCCCCAGTGGCAGCCTCCCCAGGAGACCACACACTTCATCAGCCAGCTGAAGGAGAGGGTCCATAGGGAGGCCACGGGGGTGCCCGTGGACGCACACACGCTCAACTCGCTATCAGAATCTGAAGTACGCACAAACCATCATAGGTCATAGGTTTCCATTGAAGTTTAAGGGGAATTTTCAAACCAATGTGAAATACGTTACAATAAATAAAATGTGAATTAGGGGTTTTCCATTGGTAGACATGTATAGTGGCAATTAAATTGTTGATTTAATTACTTATATGACAATTAATTGTCAACTAAAATGTCATGATCGTAACAGCCCTAACTGGATTATTTATTTCAACCTAAACTACAGGTCAATAGTTCTGTTTAACAACCGTGTTACATGCATCTGTCCCTCTTCTTCTTCCCACCCGTCCTACATTTAGCCGAGGAGTCTCATTGCCAACCTCTTGGGCGGTCCCTCCACTTTGGGATCTGTTCATTTTGGCCATGACGGCTCGTTGACCAACAACGCCGCGGCTGGTGTCGTCGACGGGGCGGCGGTGCTGCATTCGCTGTCGCCTGTCAGCAGCAGTTTGCAGCTGAGGGGAAGCTTCAGCGCAGCACACAGAGCTGCGGGCCACACCTCCACCATGAGCAGGACCATGGCCGGCTCCGGGTACGACACCGCTCATTCACCTCAATACAGGCCACAAATTCAACACGTTATGTCACGTTATGCACAAGCTTGGTCCTGACTGTGTGTGTAGGTAAAATCAGGGCTGTGTTTGAATTATATTGTTTCAGTTGCTGAAGCGATTTGAAAATTGTAATATCGATACTTTGTTAGGAAGTTGTGCAACTGTTTTCAGCCAGTTATATACTTACTGTATATACATATTTAGTCTGTTTATTATATTATTACTAAGTGCTCCATACAATACTGAAAGTTCAGTAAAGCATGTATCTTGGTTACAGGAAAATAAAGAGGATGTATTTCTGTATTAGACTAAATTTGTTATTTTTGAGATGGTTTACTGAAAAGATAGTAGCAATGCTCATTATGTATAAAATGTCAATATATCCATGTAGAATCAAGTGGTGAGATCCTGCCCAACCCAGCCCTGGTCTTGACTATTGCCTTGCTTGACTTTGCTTTTACAATTTCTACCTTTTCCTCCACCAATCTGCCGAGTCTTAATTTGCTTCGTCCTCGTTCCATCCCTGTCCTGTCTTTGACTTGTCCAGGACGGACGCCCGGACGGTCAGCTCAGGCAGCAGCGCGTGGGAGGGTCAGCTGACCAGCATGGTCCTGTCAGAGTATGCCTCCACAGAGATGAGCATCCATGCACTTTACATGCATGGGGTATGTGTAGAGACTTTACATCTGATTTTAAACTCCGATGCGCATATCAAACTCGCAAGTGATTTCAACGGAGCGAGCTTTGTTACGGAAATCACGTGAGCTCACGTGAATGATGACGTTTGAAGCAACTACCACTTCATTCCCTCAGTGAATCACGTGACTGCTTTGATTTACCACGTACCGGCATGAATGAATGAACTCTGAATTGATCATGGGTTGTAGTAGTAGGTGCATGCATAGTTGTCACTCAATTTGTCCGATTTTATTGTCAAGTTTGAAAAACAAAATCAATGAATGAGTTGTATGAGTTGTTGACACAAGGGGAATCAAACCTGGGTCTACTGTGTAGGAGGGCAAAATCTTACTCACTATACACACCACACATCAGTTAGTGTGTTCATACATACAGTGGTGTGAAAAAGTGTTTGCCCCCTTCCTGATTTCTTATTTTTTTGCATGTTTGTCACACTTAAATGTTTCAGATCATCAAACAAATTTAAATATTAGTCAAAGACAACACAAGTAAACACAAAATGCAGTTTTTAAATGAAGGTTTTTATTATTAAGGGAGAAAAAAATCCAAACTTACATCAACTTTTTCACACCACTGTATATACACTCGGTAGTAGTCAGTTTTGTTGTGCTACATAAATTTCACCAGCAGATGGCGATGTTCATTCTCAAATGAATCTCCGAGTACTAAACCTATTTTCAACGCTGTGTCTGTAAAACCGTAATGCTTCAGAAAGCTTCATTTCGCCAAGACGACAAACATTGCTATGGTGACTAGGAGGGTGACTACAACAAGTTGATAGGGTGCAACAATGACTATGTAAACTATTCTACGCATATTCTGCATTCATTAAACCTTCTTGACACATTATTCCTTTTGGTCCAGTCCCTGGGCTCTTTTAGTCGAGTAGCTTCTCAAAGGCCATGGTTCGTCCTAAAAAGAACATCTGGTTGTCTCTCCGTGACTGTATGGCGGTAAAAGTTGAGAAAATTGAACTATTGGCAGAGGGTTCCATCGCTGTCCTATTGAGAAAACAATGAATACCCGCTTTTCCGTCTCCCACGTACCGTAAACCTGTGAACACAGTATGAGGAGAGACGATTTGTGTAAAGTACAAGCTGTAACTCTAGGACCAGTCCTTACATTTGGAACACCAGCACAAGCATTCTTTTGATCCAGCCTTTGTTTTTTTTCCTTCCGGTCCTGCTCCGTTTCCTGTTGTAGCTTCACAAACAGCAGTCCCGCGGCGAGCTGTCCCGACACACGTGGCACCGGCAGGAGAGTGACGACAGCAGCGACAGCGTCCCGGACGAGGTCAGGAGTGACGCCAAGACCCACCTCAGAAACTTCCCACGCTCACAGACTTTCCCCAGCGCAGTTCCCAGCCCCAGTGCCATTCCCAGCTCGGCTTCGGCCACCAGCAGTACCGCACCTGGCCAAGAGGGGGCGCCGCTTCAGGGAAACAGTCAGCGCCGCTACGGAGGGACCACGACAGGTTAGAGCTCCTGGACTGTCTGGGAATCTATCACAGACCGCCTGTTGAAGTGGTTTATAAAATGAAGGACAATGTGATCATTTACCTGCTTAAAGGTACAATATGTAATTTCTGCCGCTAGGGGTCTCTCAATCAAAACAATAACAAAAAAGATGGAGTCTGATGATATCAGAAGTAGCGTGGGATCATGGGAGTTGTAGTCTTCATTTATCTTGTGTGCGTTTTACGGGAACTGCTTCTGCGACAGAACGGGCAGCAAACGGCAATAAATAATGGTGCTCCATCAAACAATAGTTAGTAGAGTAATAGTAGAGCAATACAAACAACAGTCGAGTAAAATCCGGTGTTCCAGTTGTTGCCCCGGACGTTCTAGCAGTAGAGGGGATAGACGCCATGAGAGGCGACCTAATGAAACGCTCCGTCACCAACATTAATTTGACGGACTTCTCTGAATTTGAAAATTGTTGGAAACATTTGGGATAATGTAAGTCCACAACTCAACAAAATATATAACATAGGTCTAGTCGTTTGTAGAAATTTTAATGCGGAAAAGTTACATATTTTACCTTTAATGTCTCCGTCCCTTTAGACTTTTTGGGTGCGGCGGGCAAAGTGACGCGGTCGGCCCGTGTGCCCATGGGCGGGTGGGCGGACGACGGCCAGGCGGCACCGCGCCAACACGACACAGTGCCAGAGGAAGCATCTGAGGACGAGATGCCTCCGCACATACACAAGGTATTTACACTCAGGTGGAAGTGGAAGTTCTCAGACCTTCTACTGAAGTAAAAGTACACATAGCCTGACACAGAATGACTCTGAATGTAAAAAAGTAAAAATTAATGTACCACATTGACATTTCTAGTACAAGTAGAAGTTTAAGTACTTGCTCTTAAATGTACTAAAGTGTTAAAGTAAATGCCTATAATAAAGTGCTACTGTAGCTTTATATATTTTTTTGTTATTTAGAAATATTTACAAATATGAATATAAATCTAGATTTTTTTTGGCTTGCTTTTGATATATATTTTTGTTTGTTTTGTCTATCTATCTATCTATTTATTTATATATATATATATATATCTCCTGATTTATTTATTTATTTATTTAAATGTTAGTAGTGCGACTGTCTTAGAAATGTAGTAGAGGGGTGTCCTGGTGGCCTAACCAGACCGTACTATATAAGGCAAAATGCCTGCAGCTGCCGTCATTTGCTGCATGTCTCTCACTTTCTCGATCCCCCATTTCCTATCTCTCTCCAGTGCTCTCTACAAAAACAGCCCAAAATGTAGTTGAGTAAGATCGATAGTAGTATAGGTATTTACTTTGAAATGTAGTGGAGTAAAAGTCAATAGTCCCCAAACCTGAATATACTTAAAGAGCAACTTTCGGCATACCCAGTGAATTAATGTGTGGGGAAATTACTGTATGTAGCAATTCGATTTAAAAAATATATATATATTTTTTTTCTTACTTAGAATTACAGCCGGACTCTTATTTTTGTAATGCAATTAGCCATGCCCACCTAAAAATCTCCTGCAAACATGAACGTGGTGTCACAGGCATGAAACAGGACAGATTATTTTAATTTTAGATTTATTTCTGTTAGTTTCCTACTTTCCTACTAAAAATGTAAACATAACTAAGAGTTCGTGGTTTAAATAATTGCATTTTATCTTTTTACCTGTGACCTTAAAACACCTACATTTTCCTGTGTTTTTGCCCTTCCTGCCTGTAAAAAAATGTTTTTGTTTTTGTTTTTTCAAACCATCTTCCTCCATAAGCCCAAAATTGTAAATTCATTAAAAAATGTAACCTGATAGTTGCTCTTTATGTAACTACAGATAATTGAAAAATGTACTACTTAAGCACGGTAACAAAGTACTTGAACTTTGGGATTTCATACTCATGGGTCTTTTTCTCTTGTTTTAGGTGACGTAACTGAGCCTGGTAGAGAGAAGGCCCTTCCCTCCAGACGTGCACACACACACACACACACACACACACACACACACCCCCAACCTCATCTGTTCTGTTCTGACATCCAAAAGTTCGGAAGTCCTAAATCTTTTGAATCCTCCCGACACTTTAAAGCTCCACCTCCGGTTTGCTCCAGGAAGAATATAAAATCTGAGAAAATCTCTGCATAATAATTCAAGAACAAATTATGTGTTTGTTTGTTTGTTTGTTTTTGTTTTTTACATATTAAATAGACTTAAAGGTCCCAATGTTATCCATATGTAAGTACACATGCCTAAAACCTAAGACAGGGCAGATCATTCAGTTACATCAGGATGTGACATTAATTAATTCACATTGGCAGATAGTACATCCTAGTAAATTAATCATTTATAATGTTGAAATATTATGCAAGGAACATGCGCAGAACTCAATAATTCTGTGGATACAGCCTTGTTGACCAGTTCATAAACAGGCGGAGGGCGAGAAAATGTTTTCTATTCAGCCACTAATAAATAGAGCGGCATCTCAATAACATGGTGGCAGTTCAGCCATTGCCATAAAACCCATCTCCAGTAATTATAGCCAAAAGGTGTCATGGACTTCATTTTTGTGTACCCGATCATGTGTTCATGGTCGACGGTTTATCTGACATCCTCCCTTTGACCTCTTTCTGCTTGTGATGCTTCCTCTTTGCATCTCAACACGTGTAAACAAAACTTCCATGATATATCCGTTTTTGTATTCATTATTTATATTAATGTCTACATACATCACACATACACACACTATTTATTTATGGACAATTTAGGGTCTTTTGAGTTGGGAGGAACCCAGAGAACACTGGAGAACATTACAAACTCCACACAACTCATAACAACAACTACAATATCCTTCTGGGTTTTATCATAGTCTTAATTATATTTATTGCACTTCCAAGTTCACGTCAATGCTCTTAAAGGGAAAAGACGGGAGGGAATTCTCTCCAAAACTTCCAGCTCGGTTTGCACTGGTAGCGTATCAGACTCTTGGATGAAAAAAACATGTACTGTGGAAATACATGTTCGGATTTTGTTCGAAATTTTCACACCAATCCTGTTCAGGATATTGGATTGTCAAAGATACAACATTGTGAAAATATCATATTGGTGTGTGTGTCAGTAACTAGAGGCATTTTAAGTATTTCTGAATAATTTACTGCTAGATCTGTTGTTGTTTCTCCTTAATTGACTTAATTGACTTCATAATGGTTTCAGTGAACAACTAGGGCTATTTGAAGCATGTATTATTAAACTCTGTGCCACATTTAAATGCCCTTAAACACAAGCATGACAATCCACACATTTACCAAGTTTTCAGTTTGTTACTGGATTGTCCTAAAACAGCCATACTCATGCAATCATCAACATATTAACAGAAATGCCCAGAACATGCATGTTCTCTCTATTTCATTATCCATGAATTCTAGCTCCTTCAAAAGGATAAGAGTGCACTTTAATTGTTGGTTAACGTGGAATATGTCACTTAAGCTTGTTTTTTTTTTCTTTTAAACACACTGTATGTTTCAGGCTTCAGTTATGTTTATTGTGTTTTTTTTTTTTTTTTACCGTGGAGCTTTGACATATGATTTTATAAGTCATTTTGTAAAAAAAATTATTTTATGTTTTGCTTTTCCTTGATCGGGTGACAGGCAGATGCTTTATGTCATGATCATGAAAAAATCAATTAAATGAGACGAATGAAATGAACTGAAATGAAGCTTGTTTATTTTAACGACACGTAACCATTTTGTACACTTGTAAATTCATCAATAAAAGTCATGGCAATAGTTTTGTGTCTTTTTATTTTGATATAATAAAATCAGATGGGATTGATGTGGATTGTTACAGTATATACTCTATGCGCTGAATTTCATACTTTATAGTTCCGCTGGGTGGCGCTGTTGATTACATTTGCGTCGTCACGAGCGATTTCTTAACTTTTCTTTTTCTGGTCAAAATACATTATTTTAAAACGCGTATATTTACACTTTGAAAGGCGCGGCATTTAGAAATCCCTATATAACTATATAACTATATAACTATGTTAATATTTAATAGGTAAGTAATGAACGAGCTTCACAGAGCCCGGATAGCTCAGTCGGTAGAGCATCAGACTTTTAATCTGAGGGTCCAGGGTTCAAGTCCCTGTTCGGGCGTAGATTTTTTTTTTTCGTTGCCTTGTTTATTTGAGTGGAAACGCCCAATTACATATAATAATAATAATTACAATAATATAAATAATAATAATTGCGGATAATACATGAACCGACACGATTTCCTTATAATTTATATTTTAGGCTGAAAAATGTTGCATGCACGCGGGGACGAGGATTTTCGCCCAAAGCCTTCAGTCCGACCGCGGTTCGAATCCAGGTCGGAAATCACGCACCATCATATGATCGTGAACAGATATAGAACATAGAATATCAGAGATAATTATTGTATGAAATGTTGGGAAATTCTATATCAACATATTTTTTCTAAAGATCAACATTTGTGGTATCTACACGGTGTTTGTCTGACCCTCGGCACCATAGGCTTTAAAAACCTGAGTGGAGCAGTAGAAATAACAGACAGGGCCTTGCTGGTAGAAGACGGGGATGGAGGAGCCGTCGTTTGGTGCCAGGACTTTGGCTGATCACAGGAAAGACATGACTTTGTTTGCTTCTTGGATCCTGGTTGTTGTTGTTGTTGTTGTTGTTGTTGTTTTGTTGCTGCTGCTGCTGCCTCTCCGTGACACCGAGCACGACCCTCTCGATGAAGACACACAGATAGACAGATAAATGGACAGACAGACAGATAGAGAGACAGACAGACAGATAGATAGACACAGACAGGCAGACATATGGACAGACAGACAGACCGATAGGGACTGATAGATAGATGGACAGACAGACAGATAGACAGAGATAGATAGATAGACAGACAGATAGAGAGACAGACAAGACAGACAGATAGACAGGCAGGTAGATAGATAGACAGTGAGACAGATAGAGACAGATCGATATAGACAGACAGTGAGACAGATAGACAGATCGATATAAAGACAGATAGAGAGACAGATATAGAGACAGATAGATAGGTAGATCGATCGATCGACAGACAGGTAGGTAGGTAGGTAGGTAGATAGACAGGCAGACAGACAGATAGACAGACAGGTAGATAGATAGATAGATAGATAGATAGATAGATAGATAGATAGATAGATAGATAGATAGATAGACAGACAGACAGACAGGTAGATGGATAGAAAGAAAGACAGACAGGTAGGTAGACAGACAGGCATTGGAAACAGGGACATTTACGCCTCGTGGCGTAGATCAGAATAAACGCCGTCGACGCTTGGAGTCGCTGAAGGAAATCAAAGCGCGAGCGCGTCGCGGGGGAGCTCGTCGACATTCGAACATCACAATCCCATTGGGCGCGAGGAGGTTGACCTGAGCGCGCCGATTGGTCGGTTCGTTCGAGGAAACGCGATAAGGGCGGGGCCTAACCGTCTTGGCGGCCATATTGAATGTTGTTAGGCAGTTTGTTGTTTCTCGAGTCTGCAACGTTCCACTTTCTTCTAACCCGCGGCGAAGGGACCGCGGCCCCGCGGCGCTCGGCCGGACCATGACGGGTCCCCCCCCGAAGCCTTGACGCGCTGCTTTGGTTGTTTTTGTGTTTTTTTCCCACCGCGAGATGGACGACGATGAGAGGCGGAGGAAAGTAGCAGCAGGAAGAGCCAAGGTTTGTTGCTAGCATTAGCCAGGTCCCCGTGTCTGAGCTAACGGCCGCTACTACCGAGCCCCCGAGCCGCTCTGTTGTCGTGTGCACCGTAGTACGTGGGCGCCGGCGATGCAGCGCCGCGTCACGCTGCTGAAGCGTCGGCTGCGCGTCGCTCTTATTTTCGCTCGACTGAGTCGCAGCTTCGGTAGAGTTTCAAAATTTGCCGCCGACAGAACAGGATTAGACCAGTGACGACAGTAGACTAGGTACAGAGCTGATGTCAGTGTCTGATCTATCTGTCTGTCTATCTATCTGTCTGTCTATCTATCTATCTGCTATCTGTCTATCTGTCTATCTGTCTATCTGTCTATCTGTCTATCTATCTATCTATCTGTCTATCTGTCTATCTATCTGTCTATCTGTCTATCTATCTATATATCTGTCTATCTGTCTATCTATCTGTCTATCTGTCTATCTGTCTGTCTATCTATCTATGCCTGTTTATCCATCTATTTATCTGTTTGTCTGTCTGTTGTCTATCTGTCTTTTCTTTATCTGTCTGTTGTCTATCTATTGTCTGTTGTCTATCTGTCTATTTGTCGGTTGTCTATCTGTCTGTTGTCTATCTGTCTGTCTGTCTATCTATGCCTGTTTATCATCCATCTATTTATCTGTTTGTCTGTCTGTTGTCTATCTGTCTTTTCTTTATCTGTCTGTTGTCTATCTATTGTCTGTTGTCTATCTATTGTCTGTTGTCTATCTATTGTCTGTCTATCTGTCTGTTGTCTATCTGTCTGTTGTCTATCTGTCTGTTGTCTGTCTGTCTGTCTATCTATGCCTGT